>ML781090.1:1364497-1421309 GCA_009831015.1 Picea engelmannii | reverse complement strand
ACTACGGCTAAAATAGTGAATTTAAGTGAATGATAATAATGAATCAGGATCTTCTCATTGGCCATAGTTCAATTGTATTTACATATAAAGTTTACATACCTCATCTTTACATTTGATTTGTACTTCGAAAAATATAGTGCCTGTCCATAATAGATCTGCAGTAACCATGGGAGAGACCTTGGATTTATTAGAGAAATTGTATCAAGGGTTTTTTTAATCATGAGAGAAGGTCGTGAAAGGACATAATGTAGTATGAAAATAGGAGAAGTGAGAGCGAAAGAGCTGAAGAAGATGCTTTTATTGACAGGAAATGTTGAGAAAGTGGTATTTCAACAATAGGAAAAGAATGGAAAAATGTTTGCTGAAGAGTGATGTTTTAACAATGGAAAATACTGCTGAAGAAATGGTGTTTTATCAGCGGGGGAAAATGGGGAAAAATGTTGTTGATCAGTGGTGTTTCAGCAATGGGAAAGATGGGGAAAATGAGGAAAATGTTGTTGAAGAGTGGTGTTTTAGCAATGGGAAAAAGGCAAAATATTGTTGAACAGTGGTGTTTCAGCAATGGGAAAAAAATGGGGAAAATGAGGAAAATGTTGCTGAAGAGTGGTGTTTCAACAATGGGAAAAAGGGCAAAATGTTGTTGAAGATTGGTGTTTCAGCAATGGGAAAAATGGGAAAAATGAGGAAAATGTTGCTAAAGAGTGGTGTTTGAGCAATGGGAAAAATGGGGAAAATGTTGTTGATTAGTGGTGTTTCAGCAATGGGGAAAATGAGGAAAAATTTTCTGAACAGTGGTGTTTCAGCAATGGGAAAGATGGGGAAAGCGTTGTTGAACAGTGGTGTTTCAACAATGGGAAAAATGAGGAAAATGTTGCTGAACAGTGGTGTTTCAACAATGGGGGAAAATGGGGAAAGGTAATGGAAAGGAAAGAAAATAGAGAAGGATGAATTATGGGGATGTTGCATGGGAAGTGAGGATGAATGGATTGAAGAAAGAGGGAGCAATGCTTCACAAAATGAATCTTGGATCTGCTTGTAGTAAGATTGTCCTTTCTTGGTAGGCTTGAGAATCTGCAAAAGAATCAATTGTAACATGTCATTTCTTGACAGGGATTATGAGTAAAAGAAATTAAATTCAGAAAAATTAATTGCAATGAGGGGCAGGAGGCTCCTCTAAAAAGAGATAATGTGAATCTTCCACACATGTGGCCTTAAAATCTTCTTTGGAAATGGGGAATTGGTACAGATGGAGCTGATGACCATTCACTAATAACGGTGTTTTAGAGTCATCAATTGTGAGGAGCCTTACTGTTCTATTGGGGAAAACGGTGTCCACTTCGTAAGGTCCTAGCCATCTTGTATGTAGTTTCCCTTGAAATTATTTAAACCGAGAATCATACAATAAATCCCAATTACCTTTTTGGAATTACTTATGCTTGATGGTTTTATCATGCCATTTTGTTCTTTGTTGTTGAATCATAGTTGTCTGATGAATGGCATCTAGTCTTTTTTCATCCAATTCATTAAGCTGCTGCAACCTGGTTGTTTGTGCATCAGTCAAATCAAGGTTAACAACTAAAGCAGTCCTTAAGGTTTTGATTTCAAATTCCACAAGAAAGACAACACTTTTTCCATAAACTAATTCATAGGGGGAGAATCCTGTAGTATTTCTCCACGTAGTTCTGTAAGCCCATAATGCTTCAGGGAGCCTTTGAGACCAATCTTTTTTGTTTTCCTTCACTATTTTTGTGAGAATGGCTTCTATTACTTTATTTGTGCTTTCCACCTGTCCATTGGCTTGGGGGTGGTATGGTGTAGTCATTCTATGATGAATATGATATTTTTGAAGGATGGCTTTAAAACCATGAGAAGTGAAAGGAGGTCCCCCATCTATGACTAATTCTCTAGGCACTCCAAATCTGATAAAGATATATTCAAATAAAAAATCTAGAACAACTTCTTCAGTAGCTCTATGGAGTGCTTTAGCCTCCACCCATTTGGTCATATAATATGTGCAGACCATTATATAAACTTTTTGATTGAATGGAGGGTTAATGGGTCCTACAAAGTCTAAGGCCCATATTTCAAATGGTTCAAGTACTACCTGAGGATTTAATGGCATTTCATCTCTATGATTAGGTTGACCCATTCTTTGACAGCTATCACAGGCCCGGACATATTTCTTTGCATCTTTAAAAAGTGAGGGCCAATAATAACCCATCCTGAGAATTTTATGTGTTGTTCTTTTATCAACAAAATGCCCTCCACAAGGGCCATCATGACAAGCTTTTAGTAAATCATAAACCTCATCTTCTCTAATGCATCTTCGGATTTCTTGATCAAGTCATGTGTGGAAAAGACACCCACTTATCCAGCTATACCGAGCACTTTGTTGAATGATTCTTCTTTTCTCTCGGTGGGATAGGTGTGGTGGTAACTTCCCTGCAACCAAATAGTTAGCAATGTCCGCATACCATGGTGAGTGAGCAAATATTGCAAATAAATATTCATTAGGAAAGGAATCATATATTGGAGTATTATCATCAGGTGTTAACCGAGAAAGGAAATCAACAACTACATTTTCTTTTCCTGGTCTATCTACAATTGTAATATCAAATTCTTGTAATAATAGTAACCATCTGGTGACTCAAGCATTTGTGACGGATTTGTTCATTAAATATTTGATAGTTGAGTGATCAGTATGGAAAAAAGTAGGATAGCCAGTGATGTAATGTCGAAATTTATTAATAGCATAGATAACTGCTAAAAACTCATTTTCGGTAACTGTATAATTAAGTTCAGCAGGACTCATATTCTTGCTAATGAAGTAGATAGCATAAGGGAGATGATTTTCTTCTTGTCCCAAGACAGCTCCTATTGCAGTATCTAAAGCATCTGAGGATATATGAAAGGGAAATGTCCAATCAGGTCCTCTTAGAATAGGAGTTGTAGATAACTGATGTTTGAGAGTATCAAATGCTTCTTGGCAAAGATTAGTCCACTTGAATTCAGTATTTTTCATAAGTAACACAAACAAAGGAGAAGCTATTTTGGAAAAAAAATTGATAAATCTTCTATACTATCCAGAATGTCCTAAGAAAATTCCCACATCTATTTGGGTTTTGGGAATAGGAAGGTCTTTTATGACTTGTATCTTGGATGGATCCACCTGAATTCCTTGAGATGAAATAAAATGTCCAAGTACTACTCCTTCACTCATCATCATATGACATTTTTTTGTTCTTAAGGAGAGGTGGGCTTGTATACATTGTTTAAGTACTTTCTCAAGGTTTTATAGTGCTTCTTCAAAAGATACACCAGAAGGGGTAAAATCATCCATAAAAATTTCCATAGAGTCATTAATCATGTCAGAAAAGATTCCTATAACTGCTCTTTGAAAGGTTGTTGGTGCATTACATCGTCCAAATGGGAGGACTCTATAAGCAAAAGTTCCCCATGGGCTAGTAAAAGTGGTCTTATATTGGTCTTGGGGTTCAATTTTGATCTGGTTATACCCATTGAAACCATCTAAAAAAGAGAATAATTTCTTCCCTGACAAACTATCTAACACATGATCAATGAATGGTAACGGAAAGTGATCTTTTTGAGTGGCTTTATTTAAGGCTCTATAATCTACACACACTCTCCATTTCCCGTTTTTCTTAGGAACTATTACCAACGGGGAAACCCATTCACTGTCAGATATAGGATATATAAACCCTGCATTAAGCAATTTTTGAAGTTCCTCTTTAAGAATTTCTCTTAAATTAGGGTTCATTCGTCGTTGAGATTGGCAGATCGGTCGACAATCTTCCTTGATATAAATACGATGAGTACATAATTCAGGAGAGATTCCCTTCATATCTGTATAGTCCCATGTGAATGCTTCCTTATGTTCAAGAAGTAACTTCATTAATTGTTGTGTTTCAGGAGTTGTCAAGTTGGGTTTTATATTTAGTGTTTTGCCAGGTTCAATTTCTACTGGTATACTTTTAGAAGATATGGTAGTCGATGTTTGAGGTAGGTCTTCAGAGTTAAGGTTTTCCTGGGTATCTAACTCCAAAAGTGTAGCTAGATGATTATGTGTTTACGGAGTCACAGAGGAGGGTTCACAAATAAAATTATTATTTGCTTCATCCTCAGTGATGTCTTTAAGGCTTAAGGCTTGTCCGATAGTCAAGATAGGTTGAGTAGTTTGATCATCAAAATCCACCCATAAGGAATTGTCATTATTAATCAAGGGTGTAGTGTGAGGGTAGAGGGTAAGTTGTTTGGTCTCATATCCATTGGAAATTGTAATTGAACCAGATCTACAGCTGATAAAGGGATCTATTGTCGCTAGCCAAGGCCTGCCCAAAATTAGAGGATGACCCCCCAACTTTGTTTTAGGTTGTAATACCACAAAGTCAGCTGGATAATTCTAGGACTCAACTGAGATGATTAGGTCTTCAATGACTCCTTCCGGTTTGATTGTAGAATGGTCAGCTAATTCTAGAATGGTTGGGGTATCTCTGATTTCATTCTTCAGTTGTAACAGTTGTGAAGTTTCAAGAGTCATAATATTGATAGCAGCRCCTAAGTCKACCAGAACTCGAGGRATTATTGTTTTTCCAATTTKCMCTGTGAYRGTAGGATGGYCRGGATCACCATATTTAACTGGAGGAKMTTTACCTGACATTAGTGYRGACAAATCACCCATGACATGAACTGTGAGGGGATCTTTAGTTTTCCTACCAGGTTTCTTAACACAAATGTCTCACATAGTTCTGGCATAAATTGGTACATCTCTTAATGCTTGTAATAGTGGAATTTTGACATAGAGATTTTGTAATTCCCCTAGAAGATTGAAAGCAGGTGGCTCAAGCGTTTTAGTCAAAGCTAAACGCTCAGGGAATGGTGGTTTTGTTTTTTCAGCAACAGTGTTGGAGGATGATTGTACCTCTTCAGGTACATCGTGCTTTTTTATTTCTTCTTTATCGGAATCAGAAGAGGTAACATCATTAATGATAGGTTATACTATTTTCCCAGATCGTAAATGAATACCATTGCATTGTGTAGGGAAAAGAGAAAGTATAGGTTGGTTTTGAATATCAATGCACTGTATAGCCTTATTATTGGGGTTAGGGTTAGGTTGTACAGGTAGTTGGGGCCTCATCATTTGATTGTTCGATGGAGTACCTAATGGTAAAGAGAGTGGTTGTTGAACTTGTGATTGAAATTGAGGAAATTGATTTGGGAACGAGGGTTGTTGACCTCTCCAATTTGGATTCCATTGGTTAAGGTAAGGTTGTTGTTGTGAAGGCCAAGGTGTCCATATTGTTGGGTCTACAAAGGGAGGGTTTTTTTGCTGCATGGGTGGGTAATTCATTTGATTGAAGGGAGGGTAATTTTCTTGACTAAAAGAAGGATAATTATTCCAATGATTAGAAGATGTAAATGGAATATTAGGATTCATACCTTTTCCCCGTGGTTTCCATTGCCTTCTCTGTGTCAACAGATAGACAGCTTAATCTTCTTCATCGGTTGGTTGTAATGCTGCTTTAATTCTTGGTAAAGAAGGGCATTGTTGAGTTTCATGATCCTTATCACAAATGGTGCAAATTGGCTTTGTGTCCAATGGGCATTCCCTTCATGGGTTCTTATCTCTGCATTTGGAACAAAAGATGGATAGAGTTGCTTCTGCTTCGGCTTGTTTCTTTTGAATCTGCAAGGTGTCAATTTGTGAACCAAAAGAGCTTAACATTTCAGTTTTAAATTCCACAAGTAGATTACCTATTTCGGCTCTTGTTGCTCCTCCACTGGCTGATTTTTGAACTCTTGAAAATGTGGTATCCCTGTTGTTTGATCTATTCCTTGCATATCCTCTTGAACATCTTTTACAGAGGTTAACAATTTCATCATATGATTCTTTAGATATGTCCCATTTTCCCAGCATATTCAACATATCTAGACAGTGATCCCTTACTCCTTTTAATAATATTTTTTTAAGAATATCCTTACTTACATCGGGGTGACTGGATCTTTGTAGATTATATTGTAGCCTTTCCACAAAGTCCTCCAGATTTTCATCCTCTTTCTATATCATCTTGAATAATTCCTCTCTTTTTTCTCTTGTTCAGCAATAGTCTTGATATTTGTGTAGAAATTTATGTTTCATCTGATCCCATGTTGTGATTACATGACCTCCAAGACTCATGAACCATCTTAATGCATTTCCCTTTAATGTTGCTGGAAATAGATTTAATTTTTTAGCATTGGAAATGTAATCATAACTTATGCATAATATGTCAAACTAGAAAAGGAATTCATCGGGATATTCAGAAGATAAACCATGAAAGTTAGGTAAAGATGAAAGTGGAATATTCTTCATGGGAGCTACTCCTCTAGGGAGATCACCAATAGGAAATCCTAAGGTAGAAAAAGAGTTTTCATTGTTTACCTCTGCTTCAAGACCTACCTGTTCTTCATGGTACAGTTCTTCATTATATCCATCCATGGTTTCTTCTGTTTGTTCCCCTACTGCACTTGCTCGATACTCAATGTCGTCTGTTGGTTTTTCAACTATCTCCGTTTCAAAGTTCTCTTGAAAGGAAGGTTGGGGCTTTGGTTTTCAAGAGCTTGGTCATTGAGGAACAACAGATTCAGAATTTGATATAATCTGGTCAATGAAAGTCTTTCTTCCTCCTCTTCGTCTTCCCCTGCCACCTGTAGGGTCAGTTTCCTTGGGGGGTCTGCGTCGTCTCATGCAATCTGTACATCTGAAAGAAAAATGTAAATGCTTTTGAAATCTATAATTGCCTTCCCCGACAATGGTGCCAAAATGTTGGTCACTATAATTGCTTATTAATTAAACAATCAAGTGTTACATAAATTGTCAACCTGGGGAAGTCTGTTTATTTCAAAGGCAATCACACACTGTATATGCTCAATCTCAAAAGCAATCTAGAGTTGTAGTAAAAGTACACTAATCAAACCTTGCTTTGAATAGACTGAAGTTCTACTTTGAATTATAGTAAAAGCAATCTATCTATTGCAGAATTTAAGACTCAAAGGAAAATAATTATCAAAAGAATCCTGGATTACATTAAGAAACAACAAAGAAGACCAACAATTATGAACAGAGAACGAGACCCTATTCCTCAAAGCAGGAATCTTCAACACCTGTCTCTGACTATCACACTTTCATAAACTCATCAAACAGAATCACCAATCAGAATGATTAACAATTACCGAAGACTAACTATTCTGTAACAGAGAACAGGACCCTATCCCTCAAAGCAGGAATCTTCAGCACCTGTCTATGATTATCACACTTTCATAAACTCATTCTGCAAACAGACTTACCAATCAAAATGATTAACAATTACCTAGGAATGAATTGTATGAAAACAATGTAACAATCAGTGGAAACAGAGTTTCAGCAAAACAAAGTTTTAACAAGGTATGAATAAAAACAATACTAACACACTATAGAAACTAATGGGTGAATCTTGTGAAGAAGGTGGGACCTCTCCTTCTCACATAATTCCCCAGAAATGAAAGGAACTAAGAAGAAATGCTCAGAATAATCTTTTATTCATCTGTCAAATGTGTCAAGTTACAATATCCAAAATGAATACGCTCCTTCTCTGTAATTCCTCTCTAGCTAAGCCTTTCGTAATATCCCTCTAATGCTGATTTCTCCACTATTTAAAGAGGAGAATCCTCTTAATACAATTAAGAATAAAATTACATGTGTACATACAAATCCTATTCTTAGTCTGATCTAATCTTCTATGCTGGAATAGGATATTCTGATCTCCCATAGAAAGATGTTGTTACAGTAGTTGGAATGGTGTTGACTTGAGGTACAGTTGTTGCGGCTGGTGTAACAACTTCTTTGTTTATCTTTTCTTGTTACTGTTGTTTGTAAAATATTGTTTTAGCATCGCAAATCACGGACTGTTTTAGCAACGGGATTTGCGTCCTATTTGATTGTTTCAACAACGTGGTCTCAAGCAACAATGATGGTTGTAATGGTGTCGGCTTAAAGTACGGATGTTGCGGCCAGTGTAACTGTTGTATGTGAAATGTTGTTGCAGCATTGCAAATCACGGATTTTTTTAGCAATGGGATTTGTGTGTTGTTGATTGTTTCAGCAATGGGATTTGTGTGCTATTGATTGTTTCAGCAACGTGGTCTTCAAGCAACAACAGTATATTAACTGCAGTTCAAACTGTTTCAGCAACTATATATTTCTGATTAATGTCTAAGTATGAGAGTAATGTAAAATTACATGTAAAACAAATTAAACATATAGCAAAGAGAATAAACGTTATATACCTTTGGAGAAATAGGTTAAGGCGATAATATAGTCTTAAATATGAGTGGGAAAAGGATGTAATGATAGCAAAAAGTATGAGCAAAAAGGTACATTATAGGGTCCTAACAGCGTGAATAAACACAAATAGGTTTATATGAACGACTCTCTCCATAGCTTACCGATGTGTAGTGCAAAGGTATGGTGGGGGCTCTAGGTGTTTGGAGTCCACGAGAATCTCACAGCTTGGAGCCTGGGATGACCTGTCAGACACCCTACCTTTTGGTCAAAGTTACAATAACTGTCGATCTGGTGATGAATGATCTCGACCGTTAGATCAAGGAGAAGTTGCACGGTGGTTAGCTATTAGTTTCCTTCGGAACTCTGGAATCAGATAATTTGTAGTAACAACGACTCAAGGATCTCGAACTTGCAAAATACGAAATACCAAAGATATCCCATCTATCAGTTGGAAGGTAGGCACGTAGCACATAGTTGAACCTTCGAAGTCAAGGAAGGATGACACATTGACAAACCATGTCATCAAACCTCATCAGGAAGGATGCATGGAATACCATGTCAACATGTACACATAGCATAACCAGAAAATGAAAAGTGTCAAAGAGGAAATTGGCTCGTGACCATGTCAACAGGTGACATAAGAAAAGCTACGTCACTTCGAGAGAATTGTATCTGGAGTTTTGAAATGTTGGATGTATCGAAATACCCAAAGTCCAAAAATTTGGAATGAATAAGGACCATCGGATCTGGAGGACTGTTGGATCAGGTTTGTTGCTTAGCAGACCACATCAGCAGTCTACGTCAGCAAGACCACGTCAACAGATCACGACAAGCTAAAACACGTTGACAGACCACGTCAGCAGACCGTGACAATCCAGAACATGTGACAGAACACGTTGACAAATCACGTTAGCAGAGCACGTTAGCAGAGCACGTCAGCAAGGACATGTGGCATAGTTAGATAGTGACAAGTGTCAAGTTGAAATTGGCATATCAGGCATGTGTATATCATGAATATGACTGACATGTGGCATCTACTCAACTTATGACTTGTCAGTAAGTGACGTAAGCAACTTACATCACTCTAGGAGTTTTTCATAGCAAGAAAACACTTTAATATCGTCGAAGTCCCGAACGCCGAAATCCCAAAAGGGATACGCGTCAGTAGATTAACAACTTCGGAGATTTGATATGATGGAAACTACAAAGTGCCAAAATTATGATAACCGTCCATATTGATGAATGATTAAGTCCCTACCATCGGATTAAGGGGTGAAAGGATGAGTGTAAGATTTAAACTTGGTTGTTGATCTATCTCTGTGAAATAAAAGTGAATCGTATGATTTGACTGGCAATTCCGTGATTGGGAATTCTAAAATATTGGAAGTCATGAAGACCTGAAAGTTCAAAGTGTCGAAACTCCATAATCCATCCATCTCAGTGGGTGATTGAATCACAACCGTTGATTCTAATAAAGCGCCCAAAGCATGCATTTGGTCCAGCACATGGTCACTGCAGTTGGTCGTATGGTTCTGAGATGTAATCGGCAATATCATAATCAAGAGTTTTGAAAGGTTGGAAGTAACGAAGACACGAAGGGAAAAGTGTTGAAATCCCATCAGTTATCCATCTCTTTAGAATAATGAATCATGATCGTTTAATCTATAAATGCTCAGGCGCTTGTCTCACTTAGCTCTTGATCACCATCGTTAGTCATATGCTATAAGTGTTTTACTATACATCGCTATAGTTGGTAAAACTCATGGTCCTGTGACGCACGGTCATTTGAAATGGTTTGAAGGAAGCGCCTCCATGGAATCCGGTCTCTGTGAATATAGCATAGATTTGGGATCGACCATAAAGGATTAGATTGATCCATGATAGTGATCAATTTATGGAAAACCTTCATAGTAAAATAAATAAACAGTAATTAAGATTGATTAATCAAAGAGACATGATGGTCAAAGAATGAACCAATACACAGTCATGATTAAAAGAGAATAAATCATGAAAATATGAATAAAGAATAAAGAATGAAAAATGATATTAATCAGTTTATCATTTTAAATGAAAAGGTACAATGGTTCAAATAAAGGGACATGATGTTTTAAATCTCACACCAGTTTGCAGATTATATAAACGAGAAAAAGTGGTGAGAAGAAGTGTCTCTGCAGTTGAGTACAGAAGATCAAAAGCCAAAGCAGATTCCAGGAAGATCTCAGAGGAAAGGAAATTTGAATTACAGAGAAGATGAAATTCGGTGATGAGTGTCTTATGATATACCTATGATCATAAGATTGAGTTGATTCTATAATGGATCACTGATACTGGAGTTGAATAAACTCTAGTTGGATAGAATGGGTTCTATCAACAAGTTGGGTCTTGTAGCAAGCTGGGTCTTGGCTAAGATTTGGTGCTCTCCAAGGAGTTGGTTCTTCTCATTTCAGTTGGTGCAGAAACATTTAGTTGGTGCTAAAATAAAATCCTCCTTCACATATATTTAAATTATTATGTTCATATCAGTTGTACAAAAACTTATACAAACATCTGGTGTCTCTATGTTCAATGTGATTATGATTAGATTGTTATTAATTTGTTCAATTATGTTTTAAATGGTAACTTGAAAGAAGAAAAAGTTAGAATAGTTTACACACTAATTCACCCCCCCCTCTTAGTGTGGGACGTGTGTTCTTCAATTGGTATCAGAGCAAGGTTCCTTCAAAACACAGTTTAAACAATGGAAGGTAGATCTTGAAGAAATGGGTGGACAGATGGTTCTCTCCACAATTGAAGCTCCCTTATTTAGTGGAACAGATTATTCCTCATGGAGAGAAAATATGAAACAATATTTGAAGTCAAAAGGATATGAAGTTTGGAGTTCAGTATTAATCAAGTCCTAGGACTTAACTACGTCAAAGAATATATCCAAAATTACAGTCCAAAGAAGAGCAAGGAAGAACAATGAAGTGGCATTGAAAATTCTTCTCAATGGATTATCAGATACAGTCAAGACAAGCATAGGACTATGCCCATCTTCCAAGCACTTATGGCTAAAGTTAGAAAAGATGTATCAAATAAAAAATAAAGACACATAATACATTCCTATCAAGGATGAATATGAAGACTCAGCCATCATTAAAAGTAAGGATTCTCCACAATATTTCGATTGCAATAGTAGTGATACTGAATCCTCCTCTGCAAAAAAAGAAGAAGACTCAGATACAATAACATAACATCTTGTTAGCATCTATCCCATGGAAGAAGAAGAAGAAGAAGAAAAATTGTCAAAGGCCAAAGAAAAGGTTGATTGGAGTCTCTTTGAATACCTCTATCACCATAATGAATCAGACTATAGCTATCTTCATGACTACACTCAAGAATTCCTTGAAAAGAGTCAAAACAATGTCTTGAAAATAAAGGAAATGATCAAGGACAGTGATAAGATAATATATGAACAATACAATCAGTTAGAAGAGAAAGAAGAGGAGATCGAGAAGCTGAAGAAAGAAATTAGTCAAGTAAAAGAAAAGGAGAAGGAAAATGATGAGCTTGGAAATCAGAAGCATATATTGGAAATAAAAGAAAATCTCAAATACAATAAAGAAATCACATCTGAGCAAAAGATTCAGTTAGAAAACAAAGAAGATGAGATCAAAAGATTGAAAACAAAATTTTTTGATCTAACCGAATAAAATGAAGAGAAAATCAACAGACTCAAAAATGAAATCAGTCAAGAAAAAGAAGAAAAGAAGGAAGATGATGTCTCAAGAAAAAAAATTGCAGATCTAAAATAACTAAGGGAAAACTATGTCAATCTTAAAATCCAACTTGAAGAAGCCAAAAGGAGAGAAGAGGTGATAAGGAATCAGTTGAATAAAAAGGAAGAATCATGTCATAAGCTGGAAGCAGAAGTTGTGAATCTTAAAAAAAGGTTGAGAAGTCATACAACACCCAAAGCAAGGTCTTGAATAGCCTCATGACCCTGGATGATATCTTATATAGACAGAGACCATCAAATGACAAATATGACCTTGGATACAATAAGGAAGAGATCAGTACTCCAAAGAAATCTGATGCAAGTCCTTCATTTGTAAAAGGTGAAAACAAGTCTGACACAAGTCCTTCATTTGAAAAATATGAAGACGGGTCTAACATAGCTCCTTCATTTGCAAAAACTGAAAGCAGGTATGACTCAGGTTCTTCACATTCAAGAAATAAAAGCAACACTACAAAATTTAGAAGATCAGATCAAGGAAGACATTCTGAAGCTACTCATACACCTCAAAGTAAGTTTAGAAGAAAGGCACATTCATGGATGAATCAAAGGAAGTATCAGAGTGTTTTTAATGGTTATTTTTTTTCTTGTAATGAATATGGTCATAAATCCTTGGATTGTAGGCATCATGGAAGAAAACAAGTTAGTGGTTCAACAATAGTATAAGATGTTGGAACTGCAATCAAGTTGGACATATTGTTGCACATTGTTACACTATGAGATGCTATAGTTGTGGTGAATATGGTCACAAAGCCTATAACTGTTGGAACTCAAGAAAACAATCAATAAGAAATGCTTCACACAATATGACAACAAGAGTAAATAAGAAGATATGGAAAATAAAATCCCAAGTACCAAATAAGAAAGATGAGGAAAATATTTCTCCTGAAATTGATGAAGTTAATAATGGGAGCTTGAGGGATAAAACTTCTAATAAGAAATATTCTCAAAACAAGGATAAAGAAGCTTTTGGTGCACATAATAATGACGTTGAAGATGAATCTTCAACTCTAGAACAACATGGAGAATCTGATGTCGAAGAAGCCAATTTCATTAGAAAACTTCAAAAAGGATCGGGTAAGTACAAAGGCAAGCTTATTTTCAAATGTTTTAACTATGGAAAAGTTGGTCATTTTGCATCCAAGTGTCCCTATTCCAGGGATGACCCTGTAGATGGATGATATAAAAACAATTGGTATACTAGTTAGATATCGATGAGAATCGATGGACAAAACCAAGGGTTGTTTGAATAAAGATGAGCTACAATTGCGTAGTGTTTCAGTAGAACAACATCATCTGCAGAAGCAACATTCTGATGTACAAAATGATGTACATGACATCCTATAGAAATAACAAGAGGAGAAACCCTAGCAGAAAAATCTACCCTGTTAGAAACAAAGGGGGAGAACAATCAGTAAAAACTCAAGGGAATTTCTGGTTAGAAAATAAGAAAGTAAGTGGATTAAGTTTTGAAAAGACTCGATCAGTACAAAAAATTGTATCAGGAAGACTACTCATATGAAACACAAAAAATCCCAATCAACTGAGATAAGAAGTTAGTAAATTAATAGGGGATGAAACTCTGTCAGGAAGAGCTACTTGTTCAGAAACAAAGGGGGAGAGTAGTCAGAAGCTGAAAGAGAGAATATTGACAGGGGGATTCATTCAGTTATGATAGGTAGAACATGTCTGAGGGAAGATTTACCCAAGTTCAGTCTGGTCAGTAACATACAGAGCTTACCACAGGTGGAAGATATTTTTGCAAAAAGACTTAAAACAGAGATGTATTGAATATCTAAGGTAAAAATTGGGAGTGATTCTTCTTCCTACCTAAATCTCTCAAGAAAATAATGCATTAGTTGGAAACTATATAGGGGGAGATAGAAATCAACAACAAAAGGAGTCATTATGTTATAACATAAAAAGATTGATTGCAGAAGGAGTTACCAGTGGTCAGAGGAAGTGTTTATACAGAAAGATGATTGTAGAAGAAACCCTTCTCCATTAATGTCAAAGGGGAAGATAAACTTCATAAAAGGAAAGCTTCATAAGAGGAAAGCATCATCACAGGGGGAGTCTTGAATATGAAGTTAGTGTATTTCCCTCAATGACAAAGGGGGAGATTGCTGGAAATATTGTCATTGATGTCAACAATCGAAGTGATGATGAAAAAATAGTGTGCATAGATCGAATGAAGTGATGATATCAAACAACATGATCAATAGCGCAAGATCAGGAGAAAGAGCGAACAGATCAAAGCTCATAAGGAAGATCAAATTGCACAGAGAGAAAAATTGTGACCATTGTTGATCACAAGAGGATCAACAATGATTCGTTGATCAAAATCTCTAGAGGAAGAACAGATTGTAGAGATGTTGTCGAGATTAGTGGAGAGACTAAACAATTGATCAAATGCACAGATGTGAAGAGAAGTCTCAGCAGCCATCCGATCAAGAAAATTGACAGTGTTGATCATTTCATGAAATGGGTTTAATCCCACATTGGAAGCGTGAATAAACGCATATAGGTTTATATGCACGACTCTCTCCATAGCTTACCGATGCATAGTGAAAAGGTATGGTGGTGGATCTAGGTGTTTGGACTCCACGAGAAGCTCACCAGCCTGGAGCCTGGGATGACCTGTCAGGCCCCCTACCTTTTGGGAAAAGTTACAATAAATGTCGATCTGATGACGAATGATCTCGACCATTAGATCAAGGAGAATTTGCACGGAGGTTATCTGTTAGTTTCCTTCAGAACTCGAGATTTGGATAGTTTGGAGTAAAAATGACTCAAGGATCCCGAACTTGAGAAATCTGAAATACCGAAGATATCCCAGCTATCATTTGGAAGGCAGGCACGTAGCACATAGCCGGACCTCCGAAGTTGAGGAAGGACGACACATTGACAAACCATGTCAGGAAACCTCGTCATCAAGTATGCATGGAAGACCATATCAACATGTACACATAGAATAACCAAAAAAATGACAAGTGTCAAAGAGGAAATTGGCTCGTGACCATGTCAACAGGTGATGTAAGAAAATCTACATCACTTCGGGAGAATTGTATCGGGAGTTTTGAAATGTTGGATGTATTGAAATACCCGAAGTCTTGAAATATGGAATGAATAAGGACCATCGGATCTGGACGATGTACAAGGATCGTTGGATCAGGTTTGTTGGTCAGTAAACCACATCAACAGTCTACGTCGACAAGACCATGTCAGTGGATCATGACAATCCAAAACATGTGATAGAACACTTTGAAAGACCACAACAAGCCAGAACATGTGACAGGACACGTTGACAGACCACGTCAGCAGAGAACGTCAGCAAGGACATGTGGCACAGTTAGATAGTGACACGTGTCAAGTTGAAATTGGCATATCAGGCATGTGTATATCACGAATATGAGTGACACGTGGCATCTACTCAGCTTGTGACTTGTCAGCAAGTGACATAAGCAACTTAAGTCACTCCGAGAGTTTTTCATAGAAAGAAAACACTCTAATATCGTTGAAGTCCCGAACGCGAAAATCCCGAAAGGGACATGCGTTAGTAGATTAACAGCTTCGGAGATTTGATATGCTGGAAACCACAAAGTGTTGAAATTACGACAACCATCCATATTGATGAATGATTAATTCATGACCGTCGGATTAAGGGATGAAAGGATGAGTGTAATATTTAAAATTGACCATTGATATATCTCCATGAAATAAAAGAGAACTGTCTGATCTGATCGACAATTTTGTGATCAGGAATTCTGAAATATTGGAAGTCATGAAGACCCGAAGGTCAAAGTGTCGAAAATCTGTAAGTTGTCCATCTCAGTGGGTGATTGAATCACGACCATTGATTCTAATAAAGTGCTCAAAGCATGCATTTGGTCCAGCACCTGGTCACCGCAGTTGGTCGTATGGTTCTGAGATGTAATTGACAATATCATAATCGGGAGTTTTGAAAGGTTGGAAGTAACGAATACCCGAAGGCCAAAGTGTCGAAATCCCTTTAGCCGTCCATCTCTTTAGAAGAATGAATCATGGTTGTTTAATATATAAAAATTAAGGCGCTCGTCTCACTTAGCTCTTGATCACCGTCATTAGTCATACTCTATAATTGTTTTACTATACATCACTATAGTTGGTAAAACTCATGGTCCTGTGATGCACGGTCATTTGAAATGGTTTCAAGGAAGCGCATCCACGGAATCTGGTCTCTTTGAATATAACATAGATTCGGGATCGACCATAAAGGATTAAATTGATCCATGACAGTGATCAATTTATGGAAAACCTTCACCATAAAAAAAATAAATAGTAAGTAAGATTGATTAATCAAAGAGGCATGATGGTTGAAGAATAAACCGATACACAGTCATGATTAAAAGAGAATAAATCATGAAAATATTAATAAAGAATAAAAAAGGAAAAATGATATTAATTAAAGTTTAGTTTATCATTTTAAATGAAAAGGTACAATGGTTCAAATAAAGGGACACGATGTTTTAAATCTCACACCAGTTTGTAGATTATATAAATGAGAAAAAGTGGTGAGAAGAAGTGTCTTTGCAGTTGAGTATAGAAGATCAAAAGCCAAAGCAGATTCCAAGAAGATCTAAGAGGAAAGGAAATGTGAATTACAGAAAAGATGAAATTTGATGATGAGTGTCTTCTGATATACCTCTGATCAAAAGATTGAGTTGATTCTATAACGGATCATTGATACTGGAGTTGAATAAACTCTATTTGGATAGATTGGGTTCTATCAACAAGTTGGGGTTTGCGCCAAGCTAGGTCTTGGCTGAGAGTTGGTGCTCTCCGAGGAGTTGGTGCTTCTCATTTCAGTTGGTGTTGAAACATTTAGTTGGTGCTAAAAGAAAATACTCCTTCACATATATTTAAATTATTATGCTCATATTAGTTGTACAAAAACTTATACAAACATTTGGTGTCTCTGTGTTCAATGTGATTATGATTTGATTGTTATTAAATTGTTCAATTATGTTTTAAATGGTAACTTGAAAGAAGAAAAAGTTAGAATAGTTTACACACTAATTCACCCCCTCCTTTTAGTGTGGGTCATGTGTTCTTCAGTCGAGATGTGATTGAGCAAATAATTTTCATAGTGCACCACCTAATCCCAGAAACAAGGAGGTAGATCTTTATTCTGCAAAAGACATCTATCCATTTCAACTAACTTCTAATTTTTGCATTCTACAATTTCATTTTGCTAAGTTGTGTGAGAAACTGACTACTTCCAGTCAATACCAAATGTAAGTAGGTATTCTTCAAAAGGTCAATTGACATACTCACCACCATTTCCTGATCTCAATCATTTGATGGGTTGACCACATTTCTTTTCATTAAAGACCCAAAACTCCTTAAACTTGTCAAAGACAAGGTTCTTATTCTTCAAAATGTATACCCATGTAAAGAGAGAAAAATCATCAATCAAAGTTAGAATATAGCTTGAACCTACCATTGAAGGTAGATCGATGCAACAAGCATCACTTTGAGCTAGTTCTAGTAGGTTTTGTTCTTGCCACAGTTTTCCAGAGTCAAATGGTGACTAACTATGCTTCCCAAGTACAGATCCCTTATAGACTCCTTTAGGGGGAAACACCTTCGGCATACCAACAACCATATTCTAAGTTTCTAGTGCCTACATACTTCATAAATTCATAGGTTCGAGTCACTCATGCCAAATTCTACTTCGCTCATCAGTGTGAGAAGTAAGTGCATTTGGTTTAGGTTCAGGTCGAGTCATGTCATGAAACTTGTACAAACTATCCATCAAGTCGAGAATCCCACTGATGAATATCGACTTACCTTTCTTCAAATCTTGATATTAGAACCAATATGGATAAAATTCCACAATATTACATGTCTTTGTTAATTGAGCAATAGACAAGAGATTGGAAATGATATTTGGCACATGATAAATGCCGATAATCTTTCCATGTCGACAAGCAACATCACCCTAACCAACAATATCCAGATAAAAATAATCAACAACATATATTTTCCTCTTCTTAGCTTCATCCAATCATGTGAATAAGGAAGCATCCTTATCCATGTGACTAGTTCTCTCAAAGTTTCCTACCCATTCATTCTGTGTAGAACGAGACAATAGGATCTGGAATCACAACCTTCATATACTGCCACAATCCTTTTCTCTTCAATAGGGTTTCCATTTCTGGTGCCCATACTACATAATTTTATCCATTCAGAACAATAGGATAAACCTTTGAAGTCATTTTCGATATCTAGATAAAAACTAGTCTGCTTCAATAAGTTACAATCAACAAACCACCAATCCAGAGTCAATCACATAACATATCTGACTCAACAAGGTTTGCAAATAACAAGTATTTTAAAACACCATATCTAATACCATGTTGGGAAATAGTGTGGAACACGACATGAAACAGAGAACACGGTATTGTAGATAATTGGAGAGGAACAAAAAATTTCAAAGATGGGTTGGTGTCTAAAGACACTGTTACAACACTTAATCAGGGTGCAGTATGATAAAAATATCACAGTGCATGTTGCACATTTTGATCTTCATGATCTACTGCACAATATCCATGATCCACTTTTACTTGATAATGACTCAAGGGGTCTCATTTTTATAGCCGCAAGATCTAACCAACTTCCATAGAATCCAGAAGATCTTGTCTACATGTAATCGTCGGTTGTTAGAGTTGACTCCATCAAATACACTCTTTCAATTCCTCTCAACAAGGATGCTTGACTCGACCACCTACACATCCAACTCGTAGTTGATTTTTGGGTTGGTCGGTCCACCACCCAACTATATTCATATGTTGTTCAATTTTCCTACCGATAGGCACATCGACTACTCGACTGACTGGTGTGGTGTGATGGTCGATCATGAAATAAAATGTATTCATATGTAGGTATACCTCTCGACCAACTGAACCTAGTAGATGTCTGATGAATCATCAATGCTTGATGTTCTAACAAAATGAGATTTAGAACCACAGTGGAGTCACCACTTTATTTTTCTTGTTTAGCCACACGGGTGAGAAAAAAGAAGCAATTGAGTGTTAGAGTAGGCTTAACTATCACCACATACAATTGTTAGTGTTAGTGGAACATCATAAGAATGTAATATAAACAAAATAAATAACTAAAATCACAAGATGCAAGAATAAAAACAAAATAAGATGAGATATGGTTACCAGTGGATAAGACTAGTATTGATAACACCTTAGAGGATTGGGTGAGCACAAGGGGCTCTCCTTCTCCTCCTTGGGAGGGTCCTTTTGTGTCCCAAATAGAACCTTCTCTCTTGTTGATGCTTGAATCCGTCAGGAACAAAATGACAACCTCACGAGGATATCAATCCTCCTACGTTTTTATAGAGGTGGCACTCCTCTTTAATTTAATATTTTCTTAGGATTCTAAATATTTAGAATATGGGACTTTGCATAAGTTTGTCGTGGTAATCAAAGAAATAAAATATTGCAAGAAAGATAAAAGGAAAATGTTTTTTTTTTTTTTTTCTCTTTAAAGAAATTTCCTGAGAAAGGACCAGGAATCACACACTTCACACATTTAAAGAAGATAAGAAAATTTTCTCACATCCATCATAGTTTAAGATAAAGATTTATGATCACATAAAAAATAAAAATAAGATGATCCACATGCATAATAAAAATTTAACAGAGTGGACACATGGGAATCCCAAATAAATATAATGATAGATCAACCTCAAATACTTTATATTCTTAAAATAGGCTTACAAAGTATAGTCAATATTGTTCCCAAAGTAGCTCTCTTGAAATTTCTAAAATATATATAGTATGTTACATATTCTTTGAAATTTAAAATGTGTTTGTCTTACAGAGTGGGATTGGGGCTCCTGTGCACCATAAATAAAATAAATAAAAGAAATAATATCTTCAAAGGAATATGGTGGGCGGTAAAAGAACAACAAGACCTGGTAAGAAGAAAATAGGAGTTATCAGTCTTCGGTTAAACCTTTCTAGTGAAAGAGGTGGAATAATTGGATGAAGGACTTGATAAATAAAAGAAGGATGTGGTCAGCATAAACTTACTATGATGGTCTCTCGTTATTTTAACTTTCTTGTTGATGTCCTTTTATCATTTTCATCAACGATTACAGGAACTGCCTCAACTGTTTCTTGCCCCTCATTGGTCAGTTTATCAATATCTTTCTTGAACCATTCTTCGATATAACTTTTCATTGGTGCCACATTGATTTCATGCTGGATTTTGATGTTGAATAACTCACCCTCCAAGTCCCTCGAATCAATGGAAATGTCATGTAATTCTTATTCAATGTCCTGATTTTTCACGGAGTAGTCCACTAGCCAATTCTCTATGTCATCCTCATCATATTCAATAATACCATAGAAATTTTCAAATGAAAACCCTTTAAAAATATCAACTTGTTCGTCAAATTGTTGTTTTGTTAAGAACAACGAGTTGAGGATTAATTTGGGGTATTGGACTTCATTAGTGCTTCCGGCTAGGTCCACCTCCATGATCCTTTTGAATAGTTCTTCCCTTCTTGATAGGCTTGGTTGCACATTTGAACAATGCTATTCAATTTTTTTATCTTTTCTTTATAGCAAGAGTTCAAATGTTTGATCCGACTTGGAGAGGGAAGATCCTCCTATCTCCTCCTTAGTTTTGTCATATTGGAAACTTTGATTCCAAATGGTACCATGGCATCGAGGTAAAAACCTATTTCATTATTTAGTTCGGCTTGAAAATACTCATGGAAGGCATTCGCCCTCGAGCCAAAAGAAACCATGTTTTTCATAATTTCCCAAGCCTTTGTGATCAATTTCATTCTCTTATTAATATTTCTCTCCACATAGCTCCCAACCAATGTAAGTATAATTGAGGATCCTTTTAATTTAGCAATGAGTGTGGTAGCTCCAACGATTTTCAAAGGAATGGAAAGAAGTAGTAAAGGCATTAAGGTGTCTTCCAGTTCCTTGATGCTTTCTTTCAATTTCATGTTTTTTGCTTCAAGACCGCCAATGGAGTCATCTAGAGCATCCCCGGTTGCTCTGTGAATTTTAGAAATCTGGGTAGACCTCACATTTCTTAGGTCAACCTCTAAACGAGATTTCCCCTTCTTATTCTTGACATCACTTTTTTAAATAATTAATTTCTTAGATTCGTTGTCAAAGACAACGCTCTGAAATTCAAATGACTCTTCTTCATCGAAGGTCTCATTCTCAATAATTTCCATTGACGGATTATGGTGGGTCGTGCTTCTTGGTTGATTAATGTTGGGAAATAGTTTCTCTATGTCAGCCTTGAGCTCCATGTATTCTAGGGAGAAGCTATTGATATCACTCTCTATGCATTGTTCTTCCTCCTTTTGCACGATGTTTTTCCTCTTTTTCCTTAGAGGAATTTTGTGCGAGCTCTAAATTTTTCCCAAAGGGGGATTCTTTTCTCCTCCTCCACCTGAACTATTGTTGGTCACTTTTATAGATGGGTGGGCCATTGGAGCATTGCTCTGGGATGTTGTAGTCTTAGGAGTAACACTTTGGGACTAGGAACTCTTCTCATTGGGACCCTTTCCTTTCTTCTTGTAAAATTCATTGGTATTCAGTATCGTTTCCATGTCACCAACATTGTGAGTAGGAGCGCCTAAATTATTATATTATTCTTCACTTAGAACAATATGGATAAATGAATTGCTAAATCCAACTGCTAGCATATGTTCCACAAAAATTTCGTTAGGGTCAAACCCTTTTATATTTTCCACATATTTGAGATTCATATTGTGGAAGTGGTTTGCAAATTCATTGATTTTGTTCATATTTCTAAATACAAAGTCCCCAATTTTCCAAGGCAACTGTATGAATTTATTTTTTTTATTTCTCATGAAAAAAGTGCAGCCATAAATTATATTTCCTTGCAACTTCTGTAATAAACATTCTGTCGGATATATGACATGGAAGAAATGAGGGATTTTCCTTAGAACCGAAAATCCTAATAACATTGTAATTTTCCATTTTCTCCAACGTCCCCTTTTTATCCAAGAATTTAATTTCCTGGGTGGATATTATGGGGGTATCTTTTCCAAACAACAATCATTTAAAAACTGAGACAAAATCATTGAAAACTTCATAAAAATTAAAACAAGATGTGTGCCTCCACAACGCTTGGTACCAAAAGGTAACTGGGTCAAATTTACAATTCACCTTCTTACAAATAGAAAAATTAGGAAATTGATAGCGATATGCTATAACAAACACCAAATAATAATCCATAAATAATTTATTATATTTTTTGTACTGTGACAATTGGGAAGATATTTCAATGGAAATCACTTTTTCCCAATCGAAATCTGCTTCCTCCTTGACAGTAAAATATAAGATATAAAGAATCATACCAGAAATGCTGCCAATATTTTCTTGGCCTATCATCCTGGTGAATAACCAAGAAATTTCCCAAAAGGGTTTTTTGAATGAGCTGACCTAAAATATGGTGATATCTTCAGGGATGGCCATAGGACTCTCCAAGAACTCAAGAAAGAGGTCCAAGGCATTGTCATGATTTTTCAGGAAATCCCTGCAATCCTCTCCTTTGAAAGTAAGTGTTGGTTCAGAGAGTTTCAGTATCTTACAGAACACTTGAGGTGAAAGAGAGATGGGAGACTGGTCTTGAAGTTGAATAATATGTTGACTTGGTATATATTTCTCAGTGCACCGGGAAACTAGTTCCTTACAGTCTAAAACCTCAGGAACACAGCCTGCATGAGCAATTATGGATGTCCAGATTACTTCCTTTTGAGCAGAAGGGGAGGAATAGTAAGAATACTCTCTAGACCACTCAAATTTTTGGTCCTCACGTCCAAAACTATTCAAGGTATCTTCACAGAACTGTTTCTGAGTTGTTGCTACCATAAGTTGATGAGAGCATTCTTTTAATATAGATAATATTCGAAGAAAGCACTTGAGAGATATAATATAATCTTCCACAAATCGTGCTTTAATGTGGTTTAATGATAAACCTCCTCGAGCCCTTCGTTTATTAATGATGACCATTACAGAACTGGCATGATGAGTTATTAGCACTAAACCATACTAAATGTGTATTGGTAAAAGCAAGAAGGTGGCGGGGACATATGAGAGTAATTAGGATTTGGGAACTTTTGTGAACCCGCCAACCCGAGAACCCATGAACCCGCGGTTGTGAATGATAGAAAATTGGCTAAGTGTTGGGAGTGGTCGGTCGAAATTGGATACAAGAGAAATGAAAAACTTAGGATCTCGGCACCCATGATAAGTCCAATGGTCATAATCTAGATCATCAATCTTTGGGTGAAAAATGGATATTGTGGAACTTGGAATGTGGTAGCTTGAACTCGCAAACCCGCAACTATAAAAATGGTTAAGTATAGGATAATATGGCAGTCGGTCGGACTCGTGATATGGGAGTATGGATGGAGATGAGGATCTGTGAGTCCTCCAACCCACGAACCCATTTTTTTTGAAAAACGACTAAGTATAGTATCTAGAAAGGGAGAATAGAAGGGAGAAAATAAAATGGGAATTCAGGTAAGTATAGAAGAGGGAAAAGAAATGGACAAAAGAATTTTGGAAAGTAGAAAAGGGGAGGGAAATTTCGAAAGAAAGAATTGATCTCAACATTTTTTTTGGCACAGGGGCAGACCCAGGGTTTAACACTTAACAGCGCACCAGCGAAACCTCAACTACCGGCCCTTTTGGCAACACCTGCAAAGCAGGTGAAGTCTCACCCGAGGTAGAAGCAGGGGGGTTACAGGACACAGGTGCCTGTAACCATGATGGGACACAGATCTGTGATAAAAATACTTCGCACAATAGTCTATTAACACTTAGGATTAACATTCATTAGTTTCTTAACATCACAAAGCATAATCAAGGGTAGATCGACATAGTAACAAAAAATGATTATATATCCTGAGCACTTAGCACTGAGTTATATCTAACATTTATTTACCCTTAAAACAAGTAAATCACTTAAGAAACCACAAGATCTATCTATCATACATACTAATCAAAGCACTGAGCATATTCATATCATAAATAACACAACACAAATCAAACCAAGGACACCAGATATACGTGGTTCACCCCAGTGTGGGGCTACACCCACCAACCACTTCTCTTCTTTATTATCTACCGAGATCTTACATTCATCCACTCATGTACACTAAGCCACATAGTCGAGCTCCGCACCAGACATGATATCTACGCACTAAGAACTAGATCCTCCTTCCAAAACTAGGTCAATGCACAGAGCCAACTCTCTATCAAGCACAAACCCTAACATACATACATTCCTTTGCACAAAGAAACTCGAACTACTTGCACTTAGCTCCAAAAAATACTACTTCTACAATGCATTCTCCTTTAATTATACTTTTACAAACCCTTACAATAAGGCCTAAACATGGGAAAAACCCATGGGTCGACATCCCAAAACCTGTTACAAAAACCCTAGAGAACCCCTTATTGGGTCCACATAGCCTGCAAAATAAGTGATATCCGTGATCTCAGCTCTGCCTGGGTGCTCCTTCTTTGACCAGCGTGTTGAAGACCAAAAGTGGGCTAAATCTTACCAAGGTTTCCTCGAAACTTGGTCGAGGGCCAACAAGCCTCCAACACTCACCTGTGACTTGTCTCGAGTCACTCAGGCCTGGACAATGCTTCTTTGGAAGCCTCGATCTTAACTCAAGATGCCTCGACTTGTTTCTTTTCCTAATCCTCCTACTTAGTGAGCTCTTGAATCATCTGCTCTGTAACAAGCCCTTCCAGGCGTTCTTCTACTATTTCAACCACTTTATCCAATTACAAGCCTTGTCCATCAATCTCTTTGAACACCTTGCAGGCTTCATCCTGCACAGGTTGTAGCTTCTGCATTAATTCCACTGCCCTTCCCTAGAGAGCAGTGGTCTATTGTTGTACCATTTGTTGGCACAGGGGCAGACCCAGGGTTAAACGCTTAACAACGCACCAACAAAACCCTAACTACCGGCCCTTTCAGTAACACCTGCGAAGTAGGCAAAGTCTTACCTGAGGTAGAAGCAGGGGGGGTTATAGGACACAGGTGTCTGTAACCAGGCCGGGACACAGATATTTGATAAAAATACTTCACACAATAGTCTATTAACACTTAGGATTAACATGCATTAGTTTATTAACATCACAGAGCATAATCAAGGGTAGATCGACACAATAACAGCAAATGATTATATATCCTGAGCACTTATCATTGAGTTAGATCTAACATTTATTTACCCTTAACACAAGTAAAGCACTTAAGCAACCAAAATATCTATCTATCATACATACTAATCAAAGCACTGAGAAAATTCATATCATAAATAACACAACACAAAGCAAACCAAGGACACCATATATATGGTTCACCCTAGTGTGGGGCTACATCCACCAACCACTTTTCTTCTTTATTATCTATCCAGATCTTACATTCATCCACTCCTTTTCACCAAGCCACAGAGTCAAGCTCCGCACCAGACAAAAGATCTGGGCACTAAGAACTAGATCCTCTTTCCAAAACTAGGTCAATGGGTAGAGCCAAATATTTATCAAGCACAAAGCATTAACATACATACATTCCTTTGCACAAAGAAACTCACACTACTTGCACTTAGCTCCAAAAACTACTACTTCTACAATGCATTCTCCTTTATTTATACTTTTACAAACCCTTACAATAAGGCCTAAACATGGGAAAAACACATGGGCCGACATCCCAAAACCCATTACAAAAACCCTAGAGAACACCTTACTGGATCCACATAGCCCATAAAATAAGTGATATCCACGATCTCAGCTCTGCCTGGGCGCTCCTTCTTCAACCAGTGTGTTGAAGACCAAAAGTGGGCCAAATATGACCAAGGTTTCCTCAAAACTTGGTCGAGGGCCAACAGTGAGTGTATAATAAGGTGCAAGAATATATTCAAATGGAAGAGGTCCAATGCACTAGCTTTGTCTTTATGGATGTGAGGACAAGGCTTTGGAAAATGGTCCTCCGAGCTCATACAAATCACATAACAATGAATTTTATTTTGTATCATGTATACATGCCAATGGCCTCTTTATATAGGATTTTTTCAAGCTCTTAAACAATTGGTTCCAAGTGGGAAATGAATGCCAATTGAGTGTGGTTCCCCATATTTGAGTGGACATGGAACCACTTGTGGTACCAATATTAAATGGTGAAAGGATCAAGGCTCTTTTGTACCTTGGATGGAATATTTTTACAATGGTATTTTTACCATAAATGCACCAAATTTGGTTTATATTTCACTTTTATTTGGTCCACACAACTTTCAAAGGGAACAGTCACACGAGCGCACATGGACCGCACAAAAATCCACATTGTAGAATCACACAAATTTATCAAAAACCCACTTTCCATAGTTTTCTTCCTTGCTGAGTGTGGTATATTAATGCCATGAGTATGCACTTTGGTGTATTGGACTAATGATTTTTCTAGTGATCACTTGTATAACTCTATGAGTGATTTTTACATGTATATCCATGTGAATTTTTGTGCTTTACATTTGAAGTAAGAGTAAAGGAATGGATTGATGTTCTACCTAAAAAGATCATTTCCTCTTGGGATGAGTTTAAAGTTATTTTTAAAAAGAGATGGGGAAATCAAGAAATCGGTGATGATCCCATTAACTAAGTTGATCTTTTCCATGATAGAGAAAGGGAAATAGAACATCTAATACTTGAAATTCATAGTAATCCATCAGAGGACTTATTATCTAAATTAAATGGAAACGTGGAATGTTTAAATTCAATAATTCACTAGAAGAAGAAGGGTATATTGTAGATCCAAAGAATGAAGAGATCAAAGACCCCATTTCATCTCAAGAAGAAGACTTGAATGTTGAGACTTGTGTAAAATTTTCTATTGAGAATTATGTACCCCCTCTTGTCCCTAAGGAATCATCTTGTAATGTTATTATATGCTTTCATCAGGAAGACGTTTCAGAAGCTACCACATTTTCCATCCTCGACAAGGTTTTGGTAAGCCATTATCATATTCCTTTTCAAATTTCTAAATATAATGAGGAATATTTTCATTATTTGAAGAGGGTACATCTTGAGGAGAAATCCTCAATGGAAGTTGGGTTAACACTTTTCAAGTGCTCTCATTCTCTCATGTGATGAATATAGTGATAGCTAAAATCATGATGACATTGACAATTTTTTCTTTGTTGGGAGGCATACATGTTATATATATTGTTGGTTTTTCCATATAGAATCCATCTATCCCAAAAACAATGAAAGTTTGATGGTGGAGGGAACATACCTACCTTCCATTTCTAGTTATCTTGGAGGACAAATTCATGAACTATGAAAACAACTATTCATATTTTGTTTCTCTTTATTTTGGATATCCAAATGATGTTGAGGTAGTTGGACCACTTTATATTCTTGTTGGTCTAAATAATTTTTTTTTTTGGTGGGGAGAAATATTGATTTTGTCAAGAGTAGAAATGTCATCATAAGATAATGGTTGATAAAGAAACTTTCCAATTATTTGCATCTTTAGCATGTACCTTCTTTATGCATAAAAAATCGACAAATATGTCCATATTTAGGGATGCCACAGATTTGGGATTGTAGCATGAACAATCATTGATTTGTGGTAATGATTTGTTTCCATCAAATCATACTCTCAAAATCTAAGTTATTTTTTAAGATCATTTTTTTTCCTTAGACATATTATGCTTGGTTTGATGGCAACAAAAGAGGGTGGCCAATGGTTTGAATATTTATGTCAAAGTGGCCTACTAACCCTTTGTTTATTGAATATTTTATAGATAATAATTATGGGAAAGGGGGAGGAAGGACATGGGATCTTTCAAATCATCCTTGGGAGAGTCTGTCTACATGTTATAGCTATGATTGGTTGATTAAGATATTCCTTTTATATCATCCTCATATAAAAGTGGATGAACCTTACATGTAGTGGAGTAAATCAACCATGGTATGAGCTTGGAATTCCATTTTGTGGTAAAAAATCATCCTTATTCTTCATCAACACGTCTCCAAAGGTTTCATCATACACATGGATGGAGCTCATGGCCTCCTTGTTTTGTTTTATCACCAAACAAAAGGAGGGATTTTTTTGTGGTTATTGAGTTGATTACATGATTACATTGGCTCTTCGATTACACTTAGCATCATATATTCATGTTTTTAGAGTAAGGTAGGAAGAGTAAAATTTATGTTAGAAAGCATTAGGTTTCAATTATGTTATCCCTTTGGCATATTGGATCATACCTTATTTGTAGAACCATTTGAAAGTAACTAGTTAGATATGAGCACTCTCAAGTTTCTTTGTAATGAATTTGAATTTGAGACTTGTACTAGGGGTGATCAATATATAAATGATTGGATCCATTTCATCACCTATTTCTAGCATTTATACTTTCTTAGTGAATACATCATGCACATCAAAATCCCATTGAGATATGGATTTCTCTTGCACCCTATAAGAGTGTGAAATCCCCATATGGAGCTAGTTGTTAGCACCTAAAAGTGAAAAGTTAAATTTTTCATTTTCAAAGGAATTCCTTTTAGTGGCACTATACTAGGGGATGTGAGCTCTGGGAGCTTGGTACAAATTGTTGGTTCGAGCATCACCTAATTTATCATGCATGGGAGAGTTAGCAATGGAGACCCATTTGATTACCTTTTCTTTCACGTGTTAAATGATATATATGTATTTGGAGGTGTGTTTCATTATTGAGTTCCCATATTTGGATGCAAAATTGCACATGTGGTAGCAGTTCACATTTTGGGGTGCTTGTCAAAATATTTTTATACATTGGAGGATGCTCTTGGGGTGTATTCAGAGTTCTCAAGGTATGACTTACATATTTTGAGGCATTTTTCACCACCAAAGTGTCCTTTCACATTCCCCGAGGTATACTCACATATTTGGACTCATGACTCATCATCTTGTAGACATCACAAGGCATTATTTGTGTTCTAGGAGGATGTCCTATCTTAGAGGTGGAGATTTGGTTATTTTAATATTGTTTGAGGAATATAATAACCATGTTTATCCCATGTTTGGACATGTATCAAGAAAATAGGTTAATTTGGAGGAGCACGCCACTTAGGATTTATTATTATTATTTTTTGTGAAGTGGTTGGTAGAATATCATTTCTTGGAGTACACTCTACATAGGACACTACCATGTGGCATGTAAAAGTATTTGAAGTTATCACTAAACACTTTAGGGGGTTCCAAGGAATGTTTTAAGGAGCTTCTAGAGGTGAGCTCAAGTTTGATTCCCCTCAAGTGGTACCAAAACCTCATCTTGACACATTCACAAGGAAAGAGGCCTACTTTGAAGAAATGACTAGCATAGAAGAAGACAAATGGAGTTGTTAAACAATATTTTTAGGATGAGGAATCACCCTAAAAGAGGGTGGTGTTGTTTTAAAGGTGACACATGGAAAAGGACCACTTCAAGGAATATGAACTAGTAAAAGAAGCTAAAATAATGGAAATGTTCCACTCTAGGAGGGATATGGGTATTTCCATTACCATTTTTCATTAAAAGAGGAGCACTCTATAAGAGATGGTAATACTTGTAAAATATTGACCCTTCCCATACTCTAAAAGATACCATTTAAAAGAGTGGTCCACCTTAGAAGACTCCATGACCCTTATATAATATTTTAATATTATTTCTTGAAGGAAGTATGGATTTATAATCTTCTAGAGTATTATTTACAATATTCTATTGAAAACTTGTTGAAGGGGAAATATATAAAAGACTAATCATCTTTCATTTCCTAGGTGGATTGATGGAGAGTAGAAAACTCCCTTAGTCCAAGTACAAGGTTCTTTGTTGTCAAGGGAAAAATGGTTTAGGACAAATTTATGCTTCCATATTCTTCTTATTTTCTATAGGTCAAATTGATGTACAAGGTTGGAATTATTTTTTTTTATCGCTGGCGGAATCAACAACTGGGTCGGTCTCGTATTCGCATGACACAGGGTAGATTTTGACCACTACAACTATAACCTCTAGGTGTCATACATATGCCCCTTCTGCAGGCACAGGTAAATCGATGGGATTTGAACTCGGAACCTCATCGAACATAATACTTCATATCACGACACTTGTCAATTGTGCTACCCCCAGAGAGATAAAAGGTTGGCATTATAAATCTGTTGGTGTGTTGTTATTATTTAGAGGTATTTTACCCATTTTGGGGGCTGGTTTTGGCTAAGGAAGAAGGCTTTAGCTACAATATTTTGATTCTTTAATTATTTGATGTAATCATATATCTTAATGAATAAATTTATGGTTGTTCATTCATATTTAAAGGCCATATTGATTTTCTCTTTTGAATTGGCGTTGCACGGTATACTCTTTAATTTATTTATTGGAGGTGAATATGTATCTAAATCAACATTTCAATTAGTTTTCACATTAATTTATCTTATATAATTGATAGGGTTTATTGATGATATTCTTTCTAATTTCTTCATTCCATTTAAGGCTAATTTTTCATCTTGATCCCAAACTCCATAGCCCATAGGATAAGGCACTTGTCTTCTTCAATTCTGCCAAATTTATATTATAAGATCCTAAATAATTCAAACCACTAATTTAATTTTCATATCTACATTAATAGATAGAATGATGATTTGATCCAAGGGAATCCCCCCTTGGGCAAATTTATTGAGGCCTAAAGTTAAGAGGATGACCACCAAGGCAATCAATGATCATGGGTGATATCCTTAAGTTTCCCTAAGGTTTGTACTTGATGATTGAACTTATATTTTGAAGTGAAAATTTTTGAGGTAACACCTAGTAATAATAATGATCCTCTATGGTTGTGAGGTTTTAGATGGAAGCACATCCTAAGAAACTTGGAACAAAATCCCCCAAATAATTCATTACTTACAACTTCAAAATTAAAAACAATAATCCCTACAAAAATTTTCTCATAGAAGTAATATGTCCCATATTGAATGTGAAGCCCTCAAATGTTATATTATCTACATACACAAGTTGATAAATTTTAATAAAAGAGGCTTCTCCTCATTTCCCTTCAATCATTCCTTACTCAACTTCATCTAAAAGAATATTGGGAAAAAGACTTTGATAAATGGTTAAAACTTTGAGACATCCAAAAACAACATAACCCTCTCCCAAGACAAAAGATTAAAATTGAAATTATCTAATTTTCTTAGAAACCATGCAAACATAAAAGACAAAACAAAAGTATTCTATTATAAAACTACCATAGATCCCAAGCTTGATATCTTTCCTACCCTAATAAGATTGCAAGTCTTTTAAAAAGATGATGATAACTAAACTAAAAAGTAACTCACAAACGATGATTGTTAAACTAATAAGTAACTCATATACCCTTCATAAACCTCCATGGGATAGGAGGAAATTGAAGATGAAGGGCATTTATTTACAAGATGCATGTATGGTACTAAGCTCTTTATATTGATATTTGCAATCCTAAATCTAGACAGCCAAATTTAATTTATATTAAAAAAATTATTGGGAATTTGAATTCAAATCCAAACAGTTATCGAAATAAATAATTTTAGTAATTTATTTTCTTAGTTACTTTATTCACTCTCTGAATCTAAATACCAAGCTAAAGGAGGAAGTTGAAAATCAAGGGCATTTCTTTACGAGATGCATGTATGATATTAAGTTGTTTATATTAATATTTGCAATCATAAATTTAGAAAATCAAATTTATATTAAAAAATTTGTTTGTGAATTTGAATTCAAATTCAACTAATTTTTCAAATAAATAATTTTAGCATTTTATTTTTTTAAGTTACTTTATTCACTCTCTTTTTAGAATCTATATACCAATTTTAAGGAGGAAATTAAATATGGAGGACATTTTTTACAAAATGCATGTATAATATTAAGCTTTGTTTATATTGATATTTGCAATCCTAAAAGACAACCAAATTTATATTAAAATACCATTTTTAAGGAGGAAATTAAAGATGGAGGACATTTTTTACAAGATGCATGTATAATATTAAGCTTTGTTTATATTGATATTTGCAATCATAGACAACCAAATTTATATTAAAAATTTTGTTGTGAATTGAAATTAAAATCCAAAAAATTAATTAAAAATTTAGCATTATTTTTTACTTAATATAATATTAAAGACATCATCTTTATCACAATTAATATAATATTATAGACTAAAATAATATTATATTTTTACTTTAATATTATTATTATAGATATTAGTATTAATATTAATTGTTTAATTCCTATTAGTATTATTCTTATTCATATATTAATATAATATTATAGATTAAAATAATATTATATTTTCACTTTAATATTATTATTATAGATATTAGTATCAATATTAATTGTTTAATTCTTATTAGTATTATTCTTATTCATATATTATATTTAATAATTTTTTCCTATTAACATCAACTTTTTAAAGTGAAAAGGATTAATGATTTATTGATTTATCATGGTGTTGAGTACCATAACCCATCCATGTGGTACTATGTACGTTGTTTGTACTCAAACACCATGGCCCATCTCTCTCAACACCATAACATGTTGTATTATGTGAGATATTTGTATTCAAACACCATGACCCATCTCACCATAACATGTTGTACTTTGTGCTTGACAAATCTCTCTCAACAATAGAACATTTTGTACTCTCTGTGCATTGACCCATCTCTCTCAACACCATAACATGTATTGTTTGGGCTTGACCCACCTCTTTTAACACCATAACATGTTCAATTCAATTTCAATGATGGTCAGTCATAGATTTTTTCAGTTTGAATGTTGTATCTGATGATCGTCTACAAATATGCAGAGGTGATTGTGGGATGATGATTCCATGGAGTTTAACTCAAGTTAATCAACCCCTTCTGGGGTAACGAGCTTCATCTGGATTCTCCATCTTCCATTGAAATTGAATTGATCTTCTGGTGTTAGATGGTTCACGTTACCCATCTCTCTGAACACCCGAACTAGAAGGTGCATGTGACCCATCTCTCTGAACACCAGAACTAGAAGGTGCACATGACCCATCTCTCTTAACACCAGAAGATGTTCAATTCAAATTCAATTGGATATGGAGAATTAATCAGCCCCTACAATGTTCTCCTTCAACACCTATAGATGGACGGTAACGTTGAACTTTGGGGATCTACAAGAATTTTCTTGATTATGTTTACAAATCAAACTCACTGTCTGATCACCATTATTTTTTCTTTACCAAATTAGTACTATAAATAACAACTCCATAACATATTATTGTGTGGAGAATAGTGAGATACTCTACAACTCAGTATGAGAGAGATATTGTTATGTAGGATAATAATAATAATAATAATAATAATAATAATGTATCCTCAATTAAATAAAATTAACTATGTACTTACATATTTAGATAACAACATATTAATTAAAATTTACACATTAAGAAATTTGATCCCTCTAGGTACTGGATAGATCTAGGTTTAAGATGAATCTAAACTGGTAAATAACTTGATCATGAGAATATGATCGATTTGAGGAGTTTGTCTTCTTCGATCGATTTGATGAGTTTGTTTTCTAATAATTATGTTAAAGACTAGTAAAGACAATAAAAGCAGTGTAGATACATTTTAACTTTGAATTTATCATGTCTCCGTTAAGATTAAATCTCTAGAGGTGACAAATTTTTCTTTCAATTTTTTAAACTAAAAAAAATGTTTTCATCTTGAGTATATATATATATATATATATATATATATATATATATATATATATATATATATATATTCAATGTGTCAACCCCATGTTGAGCAGAATTACACATTTCTATCATATTTTGATGGCAATAATTATAGATTGAGGTAATTGAAATATGTTTTTTATGTTTTTTGTTATTAATATTTTTATTAAATGTCACATGTCAAATCCAATATTTTTATTAAATTTCACACGTCAAATCCATATTAACCATTATACATATAACTTATGGGATGCGGAAAGCTCATATTCCCAAAATAGAAAAAAATTAACATTAAAAATTTTAACTTAAGGTGAACATTGAAATATTTTACTGAACATTGAAATATTTTATTTATGGTCCATATTGATTTATTTTTTTTAAATTGTCATGTATCAAATCCATGTTAAATATAGAAGGAAATACATATCTACCTCATAATAAACATAGTGTATTGTAAAAAATATTATCTACAGTCTCTCAAATTATTTGGAACCTCCCAAATTGTCTTTACAATAAAATTGTCTTGTCTTGCAGAATTGGAGTTCACTCTCTTTCCCCCATTACACTAGGGAAGGTGACGAGTTACATGTTTTTTAAAATGATTGTATTAGATCTGTTTTAGTGTGATTAATTATGTATTATTTATCAGTAGGCTAAACATTCTACGAAATGATTCTTTTTCGATGATATTTTCCAAGAACATTTGCCTGAGAAATTGTTAAATTTGTAGATTTGAGTGATTATTTTTGTATAATCCTAATTTTTTGCAAATTTATATACCTAGATTTAGGTGAAAAAAATCATTTAGTAGAATAGATAGATAACATCGATTATTTATATCTGTTAAACTTAATTAATAAAGATCAAGATTTGGAAGATTTAATTTTTTCTGATCTAATAATAATCAGAATTTCATAAATATGAATATATAAAAATAAAATTTTAATTATTGTTAAAATATTTATAATAATATTATAATTGTAAGTGTGTGTGTGTGTGTGTGTGTGTGTGAAGACAAAAAAANATATATATATATATATATATATATATATATATATGATGATGATGATGATGATGATGATGATGATGATGATGATGATGATGATGATGAACATCCACTGAGAACATCAATTGGTGTATGTGTAACATCCCGCTCTTGCGCGCACTTGATGTGACTTATTATTTGAGGACACTTACATGTAAGTGATCTGGTTCATTATATGATTGTCTACTTCGCTTATGGATTCTGATGATGAGATTGTGGATTATGATGTTACGTTATGTTATTTATGTATAAACATGTGTTATTGACTAGTTTTTCCTGAGTATGTAAGACTCTTGACAAATAGAGGATGTTGATGGAATCAGTGGACCTCCTTGGACTCTAGATCGAGTCAGGGAGTGGACTTTATATGGTTTGGGTATTTCTGTTTATGCATATGTGACATATGATCGGGTATATTATGATGTTGTTTGTGGATCACTGACATGTTTTGTTGATGGATGAAGGATGATGATTTCTTAATAATCAGACTCACATTAGGAGTAAAAGGGACATGCACGACAACCAAAGATATTGAGGGAGAGGTGTGGAAGCAACCCTGCCACAGCCTACTAATTCACCCGCCGTGGATCGAAATATAGGTTAATGATTGCCTAGTTCGAGAGATACACGATGTCATGAGGGAAGACTAGGACAGTCACTCATGAATATTCTAAGGGGCACGCAATAAGGTAGGGTCCTTATTCCTTAGAGTCCCTTAGTCTCTCACAAAGTCACCTAATGGAGTATTGACTCCAAGGGTTGGACGTCTACCAAAATCACTAAAAGGCGAGTGGCACCCTTGGAACACGTAGTGCGTCTTGAAAGGCACGTCGCATAAATGAAACATGAATAAAGGTAAGTGGCACCCTTGGAGCACGTAGTGCATCTTGAAGGGAACGTCGTGATTTTTAACATAGGTGAGTCAATGAACCTAGGCGCCTAGAAAAAATATTTTATTTTTGACATGGTCAGCCTTAAAATAAATATTGAATGAGTAAATTGTATTAATTATAAATTCCCTTAAAAAAAATGATAAGCCTAGTTGAAATTAAAGCCTAGGTCTAAATAGGGTAAGAGGACTAAAAACTAATTAATAAATTAATAAAAGGGGGATGAAGAAAAAAAAAATTAAGAATTTAAAAGGGAAATAAATTATCTAAGAATTAATTGTTGTTTATGTGCAAAACATGCTAATTTAGATCTTAGACAAAAAGGGGAATTTAATGCAAAAAGGAATTTTGAACATAGAAAGGAATCTAATATAGAGAACTCTTTTAAATTAAAACTCAACTAAGCTTTAAGAAAGGCATCAATCATTAAAGGAAATTGAGGGAATAAAGGGACAACAATGAGCATTTTTAGGAACCCTTTTAGGTGGGTGAAGGAAATTGACAAATTAATTTAATTAATTAAATGAATATCTGGTGCAACTAAGGAATCGGGTGACAAGTGTACAGGGGATATTTTTTCCTAATTAATTTTAATAAAATGAATTTAACATGCAATTGGAAGTGTCACTAAGAAGAAATCTATAAAATTAATGGGGGAGAAGAGGAAAGGATCATGACTAGTATGCGTAAGGTTATGCTGCCAGATTTTTCTTGACTAGTTTTTCTTGTGGGAGTTGGGATACCTAGCTTGAATAGAGAGTGGTATCTCGACCTTGCGATGCAAGCTGGGAAATAGATTTTTCTCTGGTTTGTGTGCATGGCCCCTTGCGGATTGGGGGGATAAGGGGGAAGAAGATTACCCCTAGCATTGGCTGGGAGGTACCGGTGAGGTATTCACAGTTAGCAAGTGGGGAGCGGGACAGAGCGCAAGCGTGGGAGATCGTCATCAACTTCTCGCTTTCGGTTATGGTAATTTTATTGAAATTGTCAATGCATTTGGATTGATTTGTATATTTTAGTTTTCAATTTTTTTTTACCTTGCGTAACTGTGTGAGATCTTAAGAATCAAGAAATAAGCTCCTAGATGTTTTTTTTTAAATGCTTGATGCATCCCTCCTCAACCCTCGGGTCGGAAGGTTACGTACACAGGATCATTCTTCTCTCCTTGGCCTGAAGAGCTCTCAACAACCGCTCTTCTATTCCCCTTTCGGGAAATCTGCACCCACAATTTACTCTGAGAAATTTCCCCATTGTACTTCGGGAGATTGGACTTCGCACTCCCGCAAATCCGGTAGTCGAGTGTCTTATCTCTCTATCTCTGAAAACCCAAAATCAGTCAACGTTGACCTTTCCTTCCCTATTCGGAGTTCTCCTTATCACGATTTCAACAGTCGCGATGTCGAGCAACTCGTCTCCTCAACTCCTGAATCCCAATTTATCGAAACTACGATACGCTCGCAAGCCTTGACTTTTCAACGGCCTCTCTTTCTGTCGGGACTTTAGACTTCGCGATATCATGAATCCTAATGCAAATAATTCGGGTCTTTACCCCACGAAACCCCAAAATGGTCAAAGGAGTTTGACTCTGTGTCGATAGTGCGCCACCTGTCACTCTGTCGATTCTTGTGGCCCACACGATCCTTTTGTCCCTTCGGGACTTCGCATTTCATGATTTCGTGATTACCGTTGCAAAGATTACGGGACTTCCACTCGCGAAAACCCGAAATAAAAGTTCACGGGTAAATCCAACGACTCCTGTGGCTTGGATCTACGGTTCTACTCCTCCTGAGCTTAGAACCTTTAGGGATACTCGCAGTAACTCCCCTGCTCCTTGGTGAGATCTGATGGCTCACGAGACTTCGCGGATTCTCCACAGAGAATTCTGAACGTCTGTCTCTTTCCTTGAGAACTTGTCCTCCTACGGTCCGACGTCACTATGCCTTCCTTCAAATTTTCAAGGTACTTGGCCTCGTGCCTTCCTTCGACTCCTTCGAAGGTTCAAATCCTTCTAAAATTTCTCACGACTTGGAGTCTTTCAGAAAACCCTTGCACGCACTCCTTGCGGCAGACTTTCAAGCACTTTCAAGTGTTGAAATCCTTCGACTCTGCGCACATCTGCAGCAGCAATCCCTCAATACTTCGCTCAGGTTCGCAACTCTAAGACTTTACTTGGCCTGTGCACTCCTTGCATGGATCCTGTGCCTAACTACACTTCTGAGTGAATGAGAACAAAAGCTAGTCTATCAGAGATTTTAGAGACAAAACTCTGAACCCTTTGTCAATGCACTCCTTGCGGACAATTCAACTGCACTCCTTGCAGGAACTCTTGCTCGGATGGAGAAACAATTGAAACTCATTTCCCTTACTCTCTCTCTCTCTCTCAGATTTCAGACATTAAATAAGAAATCATTCATACATAGCATAAAAGAAAATGTACAACAGAAAGGATAAAATAACCATGAGCATAACATTTAGCATACATACACGGAGAACCAACACAACGCCATGAATTTGAATCAAAGTTCTTTTCTTATTAATTCAAATCTCTGTACATGGGTGTCTTCAAATTACAGTTCTCCCTTCTCATCTCTTTATGCTCTTGCTCTTCATGCTTATGTTACAAATACAAAATGAGGGTGTCTATATCACGTTTCCCTCTTGCGCTCTAACTCTGTCTAATCTACACATTCAATTCTACCTACTTGCATTAACTACCATAAATGCCTCCTATCTACTAAGGATGAGAGTGAATTTCTCAAGGTCCTTTTACATTTTACAAGTGCGCTCCTTCTTAAATATCTCATTTAATATTGGCACATTAACTTCAGGAGAATTTCAAAATTTGCGTTGGGCGCTTGTCCAGCTATCTGTTTTCTTCGCGCTGGCTCGCTTGAGATGCTCCTGCATCATACTCCCTTCCTTGAAAATTTTCATGGGCTCCTGTCCATGAGCTCACGCATGGTCTGTCCATGCCTCTGGATCTCTGCTTCGTTCTCCCAGCTGGTGTCTTCAACTGGATGGCCCTTCCACTTGACCAAATACTCAAAGTATTGCTTTCGCCTGGTCTTTTTGCTCACTCTTTTGTCCAATATGCGCTCCATCTACGGCTTTTCTGCCACTAGCATCTGTTTTGTCCACTAGATCACTAACTATTCATTTTCTGTCCCTACTTCCTTAGCTTTATATGGGTACAAATCTGAGATATTGAATATCGGAGAAATTTCGATCCCATCGGGTAATTCAATCTCGTAAGCATTTTCCCCAAATTTCTTCAAGACCTTACATGGTCTGATTTTCTTCATCTTCAGTTTATTATATGTTCCTCTCGGAAACCTTTATTTTCTCAAATGTGCCAGAATCAAGTCACCAACCTCGAACTGAAGTTGTCTTCTGTGCTGATCTGCTCTGCGCTTATACTCTTGGCTTGAATTCTGCAATCGCTCCTTCACCTGGCTGTGAAGTTCCTTCATCGCCTCTGTGAAATATTCTGCACTAGCGCTGCTAGTCGCAATCTGTTCTGAATCCATCAATTCAAAAATTCCTCTCGGTTGCATGCCATAGACAATCTGAAATGGACTCTTCCTTATGCTTCTTTTAACTGAGTTGTTATAAGAAAATTCCTCCTGTGGTAATATGTTGTCCCATTGGCTGTGGTGTTCTGTCACCAAGCTTCTCAACAAGTCTCCCAGACTTATGTTTACCACTTTTGTCTGTCCATCCATCTGAGGATGATAAGTCGAACTAAACGACAAGTTAGTTCCCAGTTTCTTCCATAAGGTCCTCCAGAAGTGTCCTATGAACTTGGTGTCTCGATATGAAACTATGCTCCTGGGTAAGCCGTGAAGTCGAATGACTTCTTTGAAAAAAAGATTCGCAATGTGAGTTGCGTCACTGGTTTTCTGACATTGAATGAAGTGTGCCATATTGGAAAATCTATCCACGACCACAAAGATTGAATCAAATCCTCTTTGTATTCTTGGCAACCCCAATATGAAATCCATTCTGATTACATCCCATGGCTTCTCAGGTATGGGCAATGGTTGATAAAATCTTGCATTCTGTCTCCTTCCTTTCGAATGCTGGCAAATTCTGCATCTGTCTACGAATATCTTAGCGTCTTCTCGCATTCCTGGACAAAAATATGACTCATTCAGCTTTGCGAACATCTTTTCATGACCAAAGTGCCCGGCCAATCCTCTACTATGTTTCTCTTTCAACAAGTTCTCCCTCATGGAGCATTTCGGAATACACAGCTGATTACCTTTAAACAGTAATCCTTCTTGGATCATGTATTCTGTCCATTGGCTTCTATCTCTGAGAATTGGATTCTCAGTTGCTTCATACACCTCCTTAAAATCTGGATCATTTCTGTACATGTCCCTGAGATCATCAAAACCCAACGTTTTGACTCTGAACTCCTACAATGGCAAACACTTCCTGCTCAAAGCATCAACAACTTTGTGAGCAGTACCAAAAATATGTTTAATCACAAAAGTGAATTTTTGCATATATTCCACCCATTTAACATGTCTCTGATTTAAATTCTCCTGTTGAGTCACAAACTACAATGCATGATTGTCACTGTATAAGACAAACTCCTTCGGGATCAAGTAATGTCTCCATTTTTTCAATGCCTGTATGATAGCATAGAACTCCTTGTCATAAGTGGAGTACTTCACTTTCGCTTCATTCATCTTCTCGCTGAAGTATGTTATCGACCTGTCTTCCTGACTCAAGACTGCCCCTATTGCAAACCCACTTGCATCACATTTCATTTGAAATGTCTTTTGGAAATCCGGCAACACCAAAACTAGTTGTTCCATGATCTTCCTCTTCAACAGATTAAAACTCTTTTCAGCCTCTTCTGTCCAGTGAAAATATTTGTGTCTCTTCTTCACTATGTCCATCATTGGTGCACTAATTCCACTGAAATTTCTGATGAACTTTCGATAGAAACTAGCCAATCCGTGAAAACTTCTCACCTCAAAAATATTCTTCGAGGACGGCCAATTCTTGATCACTTCCATCTTATTTGGATCCATTCTCAATTTATCTGCAGAAATAACAAACCCCAGATAAAAAAGATTTGTCTTCATGAATGAGGACTTCTTCATATTTATCAACAACTTCTCCTAATGTAGTCTCTGCATCACTGTAGCCAAATGTTTCAGATGCTCTGCCACTGTTTTACTGAAAATCAGTATGTCATCCAAATACACAATGACAAATTTTCCGATGAACTCCCTCAGGACTTCGTTCATCAACCTCATGAAGGTACTCGGTGCATTTGTTAAGCCAAATGGCATAACAAGCCATTCATACAACCCTTCGTTGGTTTTGAATGCTGTCTTCCATTCGTCACCTTCTCTCATGTGGATTTGATGATAACCACTTTTCAAATCAATCTTTGAAAATAATTTTTCTCCACTTAAGCAATCCATCAGATCATCCATCCTTGGCAATGGAAATCTGTACCTGATGGTTATATTATTGATTTCCCTAGAGTCAGTACACATCCTCCAGCCTCCATCTTTCTTCGGACTGAGTACTGTCGGAACAACACACGGACTCAAGCTTTCCCTGACCAATCCTTTGTCCAACAAATCTTGGACTTGTCTTTTAACCTCTTCATTCTCTTGCAGCGTCAATATGTACGTGGCTTTGTGGCGCAACCTTCCCTCTACGGAAAGATCGCTCTTGCCAGGACCTCCAACAACGCGGCCTGAAGAGTTAATAAACTCTTCTGACTCCCTTGGAAGTCTTTTACCCACAGTGCTCTTCTCTGTGATCTCCCTTTCGCCAGTCGGGGAATCAGGTTTCGCAGACTCGTGAACCTTGTGTGCACCTCCCGTGCAATATGAAACTCCGAATCCCGATCCCCGACGTCAACAGTCAACACTTCTGTATATCGAGGATTTTCCCTATCGGGAAATCGGCAGATGAAAGGTAGTGATTTACTCACCTTTCAAAACTCTGAACGTCGATGTGCGATGCCACGTGCTGCCCTCCGCTTCTTCTCCGTGGGACCCGTCGCAACTCGGGACCTCGCTGTTTCTCTGTTCTCCCTTCGACTTTGAAAACGCCGAAGTGCCGAGTCCCGACTCCTCAGGATCTCGCGCCACCCGTCCCTCCGATGATCGACGGCTCCGGTTAAATCGGGAAATTGCCCCTCGCGATTTCGACGTGCATGCAACTCTTGCACTCACCAACCCCGATATGCCAATATTCGATGACAAACGGATTCTCTCGTGCACCTACGAGTTAACCTCCTCGCAACTCCTCCGAAATCTGACGGTCTGCGGGATTCCGTGACTTCCCACAACAAATTCAAGTCATCGATTCTCTTCCTCTTGAAGAGTTCTCCGCTTCACCACCTGTGTCCTATGCAACTGAAGCAAAGATACTATCCTTCCTGAGCTTTTACCAACTCGGACTCCTCCAGAGTGTTTGCGCACACTCCCTGTGCTCAATCTTCAACCACTCCCAACAGTACTTGAAGTCTTTCAAGTTCCGCGCTTTCACAGCCACGGCAACCCCGGCCTTTCTTTTCTCAGGCTTGCAAGTGAGACTTCAATCCGACCTGCACTTCACCTGTGCAATTCGAATATCCAACACGATTCTGGTCGACGAGAATAAGAGCTTCACTATTGAACCTCCTCAACGCACTCTATGCGGAGGAACTCGACTGCACTCTATGCAGGAATCTCCTGGCTCGAACAGTGAAAGAATTTGAACTTATTCTCTCATTCTCTCAGGTTTAGAACCTGATATGCAATCACATATGAAGAATATGTGATTGTTGAATAATATAATACAATGTTACAAAGGAGGGTGCCTATATTCCGTTTTCCCTCTCGAAAGCAAAACTGTCTAATCTACAGTAAATTCCTATCTAACAACATTAAAACTATTAAATGCCTTCTTATCTACATTACAATACAAGTGCGCTTCATATGAATGCTTCCATACAAACGATGACGCAACAATATTTTCAAAGAAATTCAAAAATGCATGTGCTGGCGCTGTCCAGCTGTTCTTCTCTTTCCACGCACTGGCTCGCTTGTTGAAGTCGTAGATGCTCCTGCATCATACTCCTCGGCTCAAAAGATTTCATGGGCTCCTTTCCATGAGCTCCCGCACACTATGTCCATGCTTCTGTATTACCGCCTCCGCTTCCCAGCTGGCATCCTCCACTGGGTGGTTCCTCCATTTCACCAGGTATTCAAAATGCTGCTTTCTCCTAGTCTTCCTACCTACTCTCTTGTCCAGTATGCACTCCATTTGAGGCTTCTGCGCAACTGGAAACTGTTTCTGCCACTGGATCACTGGTTCTTCAACACTTCCAGCTCCTGCATCTTCGGCCTTATATGGGTATAGGTCCGAGATGTTGAAAATCGGCGATATCCCGATGCCCTCTGGAAACTCAAGTTCATATGCATTCTCCCCGAATTTCTTCAGGACTTTGCATGGCCTAATTTTCTTCATCTTGAGCTTGTTGTATGTTCCCCTTGGGAACCTTTCTTTCCTCAAGTGCGCCAGAACCATGTCTCCAACCTCAAACTGAAGTTGTCTTTTCCTCTGATCGGCTCTGCGCTTGTACTCCTGATTCGATTTCTATAGTCGCTGCTTCACCTGTGTGTGAAGTTCCCGCATCGCTTCTGCGAATTCTTCAGCCCTCGCGCTGCTAGTTTCAGCCTGTTCTGGCTCCCTGAGCTCAGAAACGCCTCTTGGCTGTGTCCCATACAAAATCTGAAATGGGCTCTTACCTGTACTCCGATTCATTGAATCGTTGTACGCAAATTCTGCCTGTGGTAGGATCTGATCCCAACTGTTGTGATGCTCAGTCACCAGGCTTCTCAACAGATCCGCCAAGATTCTGTTGACTACTTCTATCTGCCCATCTGTCTGTGGATGGTAAGAAGAACTAAATGCTAAGTCATTCCCTAGCTTCTTCCATAGCATCCTCCAAAAATGACCTATGAATTTCGTATCCCGATCCGAGACTATGCTTCTCGGCAATCCATGCAATCGCACGATCTCTTTGAAAAACAAGTTCGTGATGTGGGTTGCATCGCTGGTCTTATGACATGGAATGAAATGTGCCATCTTCGAAAACTTGTCCACCACCACAAAAATGGAATCCACTCCTCGCTGTGTTCTCGGTAAACCCAACACAAAGTCCATGCTAATGTCTTCCCACGGCCTCTCGGGTATGGGCAATGGCTGATAGAACCTTGTGTTCTGCTTTCAGCCTTTCGCGTGTTGACATATCCTGCATCTGTCAACAAATCGTTTAACATCTGCGCACATGCCCAGCCAATAATAAGATTCTCTCAGCTTGACAAATGTTTTGTCATGTCCAAAATGACCTGCTAAGCCTCCACTGTGCTTTTCCTTCACCAAATTCTCTCTCATAGAGCAATCTGGGATGCACAATCGATTGCCCCGAAATAGAAATCCATCCTGGATCATAAAATCAATCCATGGGCTCTAATCTCTGAGAACTGGGTTCTCGGCTACTTCATACGCTTCTACAAAATCTGCATCACCTGCATACATATCTTTCATATTTTCAAAACCCAAGGTCTTGACTATGAACTCCTGTAGCAACAAGCACTTCCTGCTCAAGGAGTCAGCCACCTTGTTCGCAGTCCCCGAAATGTGCTTGATCACGAATGTGAAATTCTGCATGTATTCTACCCACTTTGCATGCTTCTGATTCAGCTTCTCCTGTTGACTAACGAACTGTAATGTGTGATTATTGTTGTACAAAATGAATTCCTTGGGTATCAAGTAATGCCTCCACTTTTTCAATGCCTGTATGATGGCATAGAACTCCTTATCGTACGTAGAGTACTTCAACTTTGCATCATCCAGCTTCTCGCTGTAATAGGCTACAGGTCTGTCATCCTGACTTAAAACCCCTCCAACAGCATACCCACTGGCGTCACATTTCACCTGGAAGGTCTTCTGAAAATCCGGCAGCACCAGAATTGGCTGCTCAGTAATTTTCCGCCTCAGCAGATTGAAGCTCTTCTCAGCCTCGGTTGTCCACTGAAAGACTTTATGCCGCTTCTTCATAGTGTCCATCATTGCGGCACTGATTCCACTAAAATTCTGAATGAATTTTCTGTAGAAGCTTTCCAAACCATGAAAGCTCCTTACCTCAAAAACATTCCTTGGCGATGGCCAATTCCTGATCACTTCAACCTTCTCAGGATCCATCTTCAATTCGTTGGCCGAAATTACAAAACCCAAATAAATGAGTTATGTCTGCATGAAGGAACACTTCTTCAAATTGATCAACAACTTCTCCTGCTATAGCCTTCTCATCACAATGGCCAAATGCCTCAAGTGTTCATCTCTAGTCTTACTGAAAATCAATATGTCGTCCAAGTATACGACCACAATTTTGCCAATGAATTCCCGCAAGACTTCATTCATCAGCCTCATAAAAGTGCTTGGCGCGTTTGTTAAACCAAACGGCATGACCAACCATTCGTACAAACCCTCGTTTGTCTTGAATGTTTTCTTCCATTCATCTCCCTCTCTCATCTGGATCTGATGATATCCGCTCTTGAGATCTATCTTTGAAAAATATTTTTCCCCGCTCAGGCAATCCATCAAGTCGTCCATTCTCGGCAGTGGAAACCTATACCTGATGGTGATTTTATTTATCGCCCTGGAGTCTGTACACATCCTCCATCCTCCATCTTTCTTTGGACTCAGTACTGTCGGAACAACACACGGACTAAGACTCTCCCTCACTAGTCCCTTGTCCTGCAGATCCTGTACCTGCCTTTTGACCTCCTCGTTCTCCTGAGGTGTCAACCTGTACGCTGCCTTATTTGGCAAACTTGCTCCGGGTATGAGGTCAATGTGGTGACTCACACTCCGTATCGGTGGCAACGAACGAGGTAGTTCATCCACGATGATATCAACGAACTCCCCCAACAGTTCCTGAACCTCTTCCGGCAAGTCGTCCACTCTTGTGCTTGTCAGGACAATTTTCGGCTTCCTGACAACAAAGAATTGTGGATCTTCATCCTTCTCCATCTCTATGAGAAGCTCTTTCCCACTCATGAGAAGTATCGTACTGGTTACTTTCGGCTTTACTTATTTATCCTTTATCGGAAGAAATGTATGTGCTCTCCCATCCTTCTCCAAGGTATATGTGTTCATCCTCCCATCATGAACAACATTTCTGTCAAACTGCCATGGTCTTCCCAATAATACATGACAGACATCCATGGGAATGACATCACACAAAATCTCATCCCTATAATTACCCATCTTAAAATTAACCAAGCATTGCTTTGTAACACATACCTGGTGTCCTTTTTGCAGCCATGTCACTTTGTATGGACTCGGGTGTTTGTTCGTTTTCAGCTCCAGCTTCTCCACCATATCGGTCAAAACGAGATTGTCGGTGCTCCCACTGTCCACTATGACCTTGAATTTCCAACCCTGGGTCTTGCAAGTCATTCTGAACAGTCCACATCTTTGAGCTATGTCCTCCACCTCTTGCTCAGGTTTCAAAAGGACCTTATGCACTGTCAGTGACTTCCCACTTCCAGTGTCTTCATCCTCCACGTCACGCCTCTGCGCCTCAGCGACGTGAGATTTTCCTCTGTCCATCTTCCTCTCTGGACAGTCCACGGCTTTGTGACCATCTTTACCACATGTGAAACATGTGATAATTCCTCCTCTGCCTCTTCCTCTACCTCGGGTACGAGGAAAAGTGTTGGCATCAGCGTAATCTCCATGTTGATCTGTTTGTTGTCTCCTCGGCTTAGAAATTTGTTGTCTCGTCTGTGAGGTTCCACCTCTTTCAGCCTTTCCCTGAGGTCTCTGCCAATCCTCTTTGGGCTTCTGAAATTCTTTCTGGGCCAATGCTTTGCCTCTAAGTTGGCTTCCGCCTCGCCCTCGCTGTCCCTGTTTGCGGCTCATCTTCTCTTCGGCTTTTAAAGCCATATGGTACACATCCTCAACTGTTCGGATGGTGACCATGCTTAATTCATCCTGGATATCATACCTAAGGCCATTCAGGTATCTTGCTACCTTTTCGTCATCACTCTCTCGATGACCAGCTCGAATGTTGAGCCTGTAGAACTCCTCGGTGTACTCTTTCACTGTCATCATCTTCTGTCTCAGGTTCTGCATGCGCCTGAACAGAGTGATCTAGTAATCCCTCGGAATGAACTTCACCTTCATCTTGGTGATCATCCGATCCCAGCTTTTGATCTTTTGTTTGCCTTTGGAACGTCTGTCTGCCTGCAGCTCGTCCCACCATAAGGTTGCATGTCCCTTCAGCTTCGTGACGGCATGCCTTACTTTCTTGTCCTCTTCGATGTCTTCGTAATCGAAGTAGGTGTCGAGTACTCAGATCCAATCCAGCAACTCTTCTGCGTTTAGACTTCCCTCATAGACGGGAATGTCCATATTTGTCTTCGAGCACATCCTCGAAATGGCTCTGATCAACCTCTCGGTTGAAGCATCCTCCGCTGTGACCTCTTCTTCGGCATGTCCAACTTCTTCTTCAACTTCAGGATCGCTGAACTCTCCTGCATCGACTCCACGCCTCTGGGTGGTCTCCATATCTTCGAGTCTCGCCCTGAGATCTCGTATTTGACGTTCCATTTCTGGATTCCCTGTCGGTCTACCCCTTCTTCGGGCATCCCTGTCCTCATGATCAGGTGATTGCCTTTCTCTTCTGGGCAGCATGGTGTATCTGCTTCCCTCTGCTATCTAAACAAAGAGAACTCTACAACCTGCTCTGATACCACTATGGCACAACCTACCCTCTACGGCATGATTGCTCTCGCCAGGACCTCCAACAACGCGACCCGAAGAGTTAATAAACTCTTCTGACTCCCACGAAAGTCTTTTACCCAAAGTGCTCTTCTCTGTGATCTCCCTTTCGCCAGTCAGGGAATCGAGTTTCGCGGACTCGCGAACCTTGTGTGCACCTCCCGTGCAATATGAAACTCTGAATCCTGATCCCCGACGTCAACAGTCAACACTTCTGTATATTGGGGATTTTCCCTATCGGGAAATCGACAGATGAAAGGTAGTGATTTACTCACCTTTCAAAACTCCAAACGCCGATGTGCGATGCCACGTGCTGCCCTCCGCTTCGTCTCCGTGGGACCCGTCGCAACTCGGGACCTCATTGTTTCCACGTGCTCCCTTCGACTTTGAAAATGCCGAAGTGTCGAGTCCCGACTCCTCGGGATCTCGCGCCACCCGTCCCTCCGATGATCGATGGCTCCGGTTAAATCGGGAAATCGCCCCTCGCGATTTCGAAGTGCATGCAACTCTTGCACTCACCAACCCCGATATGCCAATATTCGATGACAAACGGATTCTCTCGTGCACCTGCGAGTTAACCTCCTCGCAACTCCTCCGCGATCTGACGGTCTGCGGGATTCCGTGACTTCCCACAACAAATTCAAGTCGTCGATTCTCTTCCTCTTGAAGAGTTCTCCGCTTCACCACCTGTGTCCTATGAAACTGAAGCAAAGATACTATCCTTCCTGAGCTTTTACCAACTCGGACTCCTCCAGAGTGTTTGCGCACACTCCCTGTGCTCAATCTTCAACCACTCCCAACAATACTTGAAGTCTTTCAGGTTCCGCGCTTTCACAACCACAACAACCCCGGCCTTTCTTTTCTCAGGCTTGCAACTGAGACTTCAATCCGACCTGCACTTCACCTGCGCGGTTCGAATATCCAACACGATTCTGGTCGACGAGAATAAGAGCTTCACTATTGAACCTCCTCAACGCACTCTATGCGGAGGAACTCGACTGCACTCTATGCAGGAATCTCCTGGCTCGAACAGTGAAAGAATTTGAACTTATTCTCTCATTCTCTCAGGTTTCGAACCTGATATGCAATCACATATGCAGAATATAGAAGATAAGCATAAAAAGAAGCAAGTATGCAAAAGAATAATATCAACAACACACAGAGATCAAACACATCCATGGAATTGAATCAAAGCTTTTCCTATTAATTCAATGTCTATACATGGAGTTTCTTCACAATCTCTCTGCTCTGTTCTCCCCTCTCTCAATGCGATTGTTGAATAATATAATACAATGTTACAAAGGAGGGTGCCTATATTCCGTTTTCCCTCTCGAAAGCAAAACTGTCTAATCTACAGTAAATTCCTATCTAACAGCATTAAAACTATTAAATGCCTTCTTATCTACATTACAATACAAGTGTGCTTCATATGAATGCTTCCATACAAACGACAGCGCAACAATCTTTTCAAAGAAATTCAAAAATGCATGTACTGGCGTTGTCCAACTGTTCTTCTCTTTCCACGCACTGGCTCGCTTGTTGAAGTCGTAGATGCTCCTACATCACTTTGTTTGGCAAACTGGCTCTTGGTATGAGATCAATATGATGACTCACACTTCTGATTGGTGGCAACGAATGAGGTAGTTTGTCCACTACTATGTCAGCGAACTCTTCCAGCAGCTCTTGAATCTCTTCTGGTAAATCATCTACTCTTGTGTTGGTCAAAGCAATCTTTGGTTTCCTGACCACAATGAATTGTGGTTCTTCTTTCTTGTTAACCTCTGTAATAAGTTCCTTCCCACTCATGAGAAGTACAATGTTGCTTACTTCCGGTTTCACCTCCTTATCCTTAATTGGAAGCAACATGTGAGTTCTCCCATTCTTCTCTAGGGTGTATGTGTTCATTCTCTCATCATGAATCACATTTCTGTCATATTGCCATGGTCTACCCAGCAATATATGACAAACATCCATGGGAATGACATCACATAGTATCTTATCATTATATCCTCCTATCTTAAATTCCACTAAACACTATTTAGTGACAGTTACCTGATGTCCTTTTTGTAGCCACGAAACTCTGTACGGGCTTGGATGATCAATCGTCTCCAGCTCTAGCTTCTCTACCATCTCTGTAGAAACAAGATTATCTGTGTTACCACTGTCCACGATGACCTTGCATACCCTATCCTTGGTTTTGAAACCAGTCCGGAAAAGTCTGTTTCTTTGGATTGAACTCTCCACCTCCTTATCTGGTGTCAAAAGAGATTTTCGCATCATCAACGATCTTCCACCTTCAGCATATTCTGCCTCAACATCCCACCTCTATGCTTCGACGATGTGAGCTTCTCCTCCTTCTTTCCTTTTGTTTGGACACTCATAAGACTTGTGTCCAGTCTTTCCACATGTGAAGCATGTTATTACTCCACCTCTTCCTCTTCCTCTACCTCTAGTACGAGGAAAAACATTATTATCAGCATACTCTTCTCTCTGTTCAGTATGCTGCCCTCTCTGTTCAGCATATTTCCCTCATTGTGAGGTTCCCCCTCTCTCAGTTCGAGTCTAAGGTTTCTTCCATTCTTCCTTGGGCTTCTGGTTTTTATCCTGGGCAACTGATTTTCCTCTGGGATGGATTCTGCCTCGGCCTCTTTGACCATGCTTTCGGCTCAGCTTCTCTTCAGCCTTTAGAGCCATCTGATAAGCATCCTCCACCGTTCGGATGGTTACCATGCTCATCTCATCCTGGATGTCGTATCTCAGGCCATTCATATGTCTGGCAACCTTTTCATCATCTCTTTCCCAATGACCTTCCCTGATGTTCAGCTTGTAGAATTCTTCAATGTATTCTTTCACTTTCATCATCTTTTGTCTTAGGTTCTGCATTCTCCTTAATAGAGTAATTTGATAATCCCTGGGGATGAATTTCACCTTCATCTTCGCGATCATTCTATCCTAGATTTTGATCTTCCGCTTTCCTTTGCAGCGTCTGTCAGCTTGCAGTTCATCCCACCACAATGTTGCATGTCCTTTAATCTCATGACAACATGTTTGACCTTCTTGTCCTCTTCGACATATTCATAGTCAAAGTATGTGTCTAGAGCTCTAATCTAGTCTAGAAGCTCCTCTGCATCCAGATTTCCCTCATAAACTGGAAGGTCCATTTTCGCTCTTGCACCCATTCTTGCAATAGCTCTGATCAAACGTTTGTTTGCTGCATCTTTGGCTGCAACTTCCTCCCTTTCATGTTCAGCCTCAATTTCACTTTCAGAATCACTAAGATCCCCATCACTGACTGTACGCCTTTGTGTTGTCTCCATGTCTTCAAGTCTGGCGCGTAGATCACGCATCTCTCTCTCCATGGCTGGATCAGTCATCTGCCTACCTCTTCTTCTTGGAATTTCCCTATCCTCTGGTGGATCGGGTGTTTGACTGTCCCTTCTCCTTGGCGGCATGGTGAATTCTCCTTTTTCCTGCTACAGAAAGAAAAAAATCCTTTATGAGCTCTGATACCAAACCTAACGCAACCCTCCTCAACCCTCGGGTTGGAAGGTTATGTACACAAGATCGTTCTTCTCTCCTTGGCCCGAAGAGCTCTCAACAACCGCTCTTCTATTCCCCTTTCGGGAAATCTGCACCCACAATTTACTCTGATAAATTTCCCCTTTGTACTTCGGGAGATCGGACTTTGCACTCCCGCAAATCTGGCGGTCGAGTGTCTTGTCTATCTATCTCCGAAAACCCGAAAGCAGTCAAAGTTGACCTTTCCTTCCCTATTCGGAGTTCTCCTTATCATGATTTCAGCGGTCACGATGTCGAGCAACTCATCTCCTCGACTCCCGAATCCTGATTTACCGAAACTCCAATACGCTCGCAAGCTTTGACTTTTCAACGACCTCTCTTTCCGTCGGGACTTCGGACTTCGCGATATCGCGAATCCTAATGCAAAGAATTCGGGTCTTTACCCCACGAAACCCCGAAATGGTCAAAGGAGTTTGACAACATGTTGATAGTGCGCCACCTATCACTCTGCCGATTCCTATGGCCCACACGATCCTTTTGTCCCTTCGAGACTTCGCGTTTCGTGATTTCGCGATTCCCGTTGCAAAGATTACGAGACTTCCATTCACGATAACCCGAAATAAAAGTTCACGGCTAAATCCAACAGCTCCTATGGCTTGGATCTACGGTTCTACTCCTCCTGAGCTTAGAACCTTTAGGGATACTCGCAGTAACTCCCCTGCTCCTTGGTGAGATCTGACGACTCACGAGACTTCGCAGATTCTCCACAGAGAATTCCGAATTTCCGTCTCTTTCCTTGAGAACTTGTCCTCCTGCGGTCCAACGTCGCTACGCCTTCCTTCAAATTTTCAAGGTACTTGGCCTTGTGCCTTCCTTCGACTCCTTCGAAGGTTCAAATCCTTCTGAACTTTCTCACGACTTCGAGTCTTTCAGAAAACCCTTGCATGCACTCCTTGTGGCAGACTTTCAAGCACTTTCAAGTGTTGAAATCCTTCGACTCTGCGCACACCTACAATAGCAGTCCCTCAATACTTCGCTCAGGTTCGCAACTCTGAGACTTTACTTGGCCTACGCACTCCTTGCACGGCTCTTGTGCCTAACTACACTTTTGAGTGAATGAGAACAAAATCTACTCTATCTGAGATTTCAGAGACAAAACTCTGAACCCTTTTTCAATGCATTCCTTGCGGACAATTCAAATGCACTCCTTGCAAGAACTCTTGCTCAGATGGAGAAACAATTGAAACTCATTTCCCTTACTCTCTCTCTCTCTCTCTCAGATTTCAGACATTAAACAAGAAATCATTCATACATAGAATAAAAACAAATGTACAATAGAAAGGATAAAATAACCATGAGCATAACATTTAGCATACATACACGGAGAACCAACACAATGCCATGAATTTGAATCAAAGTTCTTTTCTTATTAATTCAAATATCTGTACATGGATGTCTTCAAATTACAGTTCTCCCTTCTCAGCTATGTATGCTCTTGCTCTTCATGCTTATGTTACAAATACAAAATGAGGGTGTCTATATCTCGTTTCCCTCTTGCGCTCTAACTCTGTCTAATCTACACATTCAATTCTACCTACTTGCATTAACTACCATAAATGCCTCCTATCTACTAAGGACGAGAGTGAATTTCTCAAGGTCCTTTTACATTTTACAAGTGCACTCCTTCTTAAATATCTCATTTAAGATTGCCGCATTAACTTCAGGAGAATTTCAAAATTTGCGTTGGGCGCTTGTCTAGCTGTCTGTTGTCTTCACGCTGGCTCGCTTGAGATGCTCCTGCATCAATGCTAGTGGCAGATTCCTAATAATTTCACCACCATTTTTTGTGTAAATCTGAGCTTGAATGTCTACATCTAGAATGTTGATCACTGCCATTTAATTGAACCTAAATTTGTACTCTCTGATCCACACCATGATTTTTTAAAAATCGATATTTTTCTAATGAGGTCGCTTCCAGCCAATTTGATCTCGAGTTGATTTAAAAAAAATTGATCCTTATCCACATTGGTTCACCCTCCAGCAAGTTACCTTCTTCCTTTGTGATTGCACTTTCCACCTCAGTGTTTTTGTTGAAGGACACCTAGGAAAATTTACCCTCCTTACCTCTATGTTTTTAGTGTAAAACAAATCATGCTCAGACTATGGGGGAAACTAGTAAGAGTTTTTACCCTCCTTACCTCTATGTTTTTTGTGTAAAAACATGCTTATACTATGGGGGAAACTAGCAAGAGTTTTACCCTCCTTACCTCTGCATTTTTGGTGTAAAAACATGCTCAGACTGTGCGGGAAACTAGCAAGATTTTTTACCCTCCTTACCTCTGCATTTTTGGTGTAAAAATGTGCTCACACTGTGGGGGAAACTATCAAGAGTTTTTACCCTCCTTACCTCTGCGTTTTTTGTGTAAAAATGTGCTCAGACTGTGCAGGAATTTAGCCAGAGTTTTTACCCTCCTTACCTCTGCGTTTTTGGTGTAAAAATGTGCTCAGACTGTGGGGGAAACTAACAAGATTTTTTACCCTACTTACCTCTGTGTTTTTGGTGTAAAAATGTTCTCAGACTATGGGGGAAACTAACAAGAGTTTTTACCCTCCTCTGTGTTTTTGGTATAAAAACGTGCTCAAACTGTGGGGGAATTTAGCCATAGTTTTTACCCTCTTTACCTCTGCATTTTTGGTGTAAAAATGTGCTCCGGCTATGGGGAAAACCAACATGCATTTTTACCATCTTCATCTCTGTGTTTTTTGTATATTTACTCAACCATTTTGTTTTTTTTATTTGCTAGCGATTCCATTTTTGTATACAGCGAAAATAACCATTAAATGCTATGCATTTGTTGTATATTTACTCAGCCATTTCGTTTTTTATTTGCCAGCGAATCCATTTCTGTTAACCATTAAATGCTTTGCGTTTGTTGTATATTTACTCAGCCATTTCATTTTCATTTGCCAGCGAATTCATTGTTGTATACAATAGAAATGACCAATAAATGCTCTGTGATTGTTTGTATATGTACTCAGCCAATTCACTTTTAATTTGCTAGTGATTTCATTGCCTTATACAATGAAAATAACCATCAAAATCGTCCAGCGCCCTTGCTTCCTTTTTCTCTACGATTGGAGACCTAGGGTGATCTCTCTCTCTCTCTCTCTACTCGGTGTTTGCATGTAACCTCTACGTGCAATCCAATAAAAACAAAACCTTTAATATAGTAACCTGGAGTTAGACTATGGAAAACACATGTTTTTATCAATTCAAGAATATTAATTAACTTAATAAGGATGTTGATGTGTAGCTATAGAATTTATATTATTTAATGGAATCCATAGTTTTGACTAAACAATAACACAATTGGATTCCAGTCAATGAGATTATGCATAGTCAAGCTACATGAAGAGTTGTCTTATTATGAAGCTTGAAGCACTTGATAGTTGGTTTGTAATTATTTTTCTCTTGCATCCTTTAAAAACTGGTGGATTATTCTTGGCGCCCTTAGAAAAATGACTGGCAAATGATTGATTAAGAATTTAGAATAGCTTGCACCCTTGAATAAAGTTGAAGCATGGTTGTTTAATATTTTGATTCTCTTGTGCATTGAATATTACTGACAAGGAATGATTACGTTAATGATTGATTGCGCACACCGATTAATGTTACGCATGGTTACACAAGTGGTTAGATTTCTAGCGCACCATGAAATCCAATGTAAAGAATGATTGTGTTAGTTATTTACTTCTTACGCAATAAAAATTTATTGTAAGGAATGATTATTATTGATATTATACTTCTCACATGCCATGGAATAAAAGTGGAATTTGATGTTGATTACACTGCGCCTTGATTATATGATGATTAGGATTGATTGAATTTTCGTCTGAGCCCTAATTTAATTAACAATTATTACTTGTGCCTTTAAATTTGTTCATGTATGATAGATTAATAACTAGTTTTCTATTGTGCCATTGAATATTGATTTTGCCTGATTGGATTAGAATTTGGTTATTATTGTGCCTTTAATATTATTGAAGTATGATTGATTTATTAATTGTATTCTCTTGCGCCTTGCGAAATAAAATCGATATCTCTTGTGTCTTGAATTTTTTATGTGTAAACAATGGATTAATTGAATAGAATGATTGCATGTAGTTCGATAATATGATGTAAGACTAGTTGAGGAATTAGACTCCTTACACGCACTGAATTATAATGTAATGTATGGTTTTAGATGTTAGTCTTCTTGCACGAAATGAAAATTTAGTATGACAGATGATTGCATATTGTGAATGGGATTTGCGCCACGAATAGAAATGATAAATTATTTTGCGCTTTGGATTTAATATGGTCTATTATATGTTATGCGAATGATTACTCTCGCACCATGTCTAATTGTGGATTAGGATTGATGGATTGATGAAATTGATTATTGTTGATGTTGTTGATTTAGCATAGTTAGTTGGGACTTGAATGTGTCAGTGGGATGTAGACACCTCCTTGTTCTTCAGAACAGTCGCTAGCCCTGAGAGATTAAATGGTTAAAATCAATTGGAACCTAGGCTTGAGAATTGCTTATGTGTCCTGGAGGTCCTAACCTTGCAGGGTAGGTTGGGTGGGTAGTCATTTTATAATATTTATCTAATTGAATTTTGTTGTAATTTGATTCAATCTTTTATGATGTTCTAATCAACTATGTTATTTATTTTTATGTGTCATTATCCTTTGTTGACGCGTTGATTGCGTTGTTAGTAATTCCCATGATGAGTAACGAGCACTTCTTTAATTATGATGTTGTGAATAGGCATTGCCATGATTCTGTGTTGATTTTGATTTCTTAATGCAAAAAAAAAAAATACCCTTTTTGCTTCAACTTTTCTTAGGCGTAACAGAGGGATGTTATAGTACGGGACCTTAGGAAGGTATTATTTTACTTCAATTTCTTTAAAATTGTATTTCTATGCTCAAAAAGCATTGAGAGAAGTGTTCCAATATCACCATAGTTTTGATGAGATAGGAGTTTAGGAAGGTCTGTAATGTGGAAACTATTTTTAAATTGGGATCTAATATGGGTATAGGCAGGGAAATCCAAGAGGAAGTGTTTTTCATCTTCTACGGGCTTAGTGTCACAAAGGTGACACAATATATCATCTCAGGATGTTTTGAGAGCTGTCCAACACTCACTTACACTATATAAGTTCGTAACCTCCTTGTAGTATGTAAATTTCCTTTTATACACTAATTCTTTATCACACCACACATTCTCCTTAAATTTAAAAGTGATAATATTTGTAGCATGATGGATTCTTCTTGTATTATCCAATTATTTAGCCAATATTTGGCATCTTTATGTCATCCCCGCTTGAGCTAGAGTTTGAAGTAATTTTAGTCATCCATGATGTTTATCTTGTTCTAGTACATTAGGTATCTAATCATAGCAATGCTCTCAATGGAGGAAAGACTTACTTCTATGAAGAGGATAGGATAGGGTGTATTGTCCTTAATTTTAAGATTATAAATTATAAAATTCTTTTAAATCTGTTTTATCTTTATAAAAAATTCTCTATATAAATTACAACCTCAAACTTTGCATCCATATAAAATAACTAGAATTAAAA
>ML781090.1:1343087-1364280 GCA_009831015.1 Picea engelmannii | reverse complement strand
GCACATATGGAGAAAAATGATTCACATAACATAATAAAAATTTTGATGTTATTTATTTTGATGTCTCGATTTGTAATAAATTATTTTGTGGTGATGTTTAGAATTTTTTATTAACAAATTCAACAAGTTATATAAATTATTCAAAGTTTAATGATGATTTAAAATTATATATGAAGTGACCATAAATGTTAAGGTAATAATTATATTAGTTTAAAAAATTGTATATAGAATTTTTTCCAATTAAATATTTTTTTTAAATCTAAAAAGTATGTTTTCTCAATATTAAGAATAAATATTTATTTTTTATTAAAAAAGTTGTATTTAAAAAAATTTACTCATTTACAAAATTTAATAAATCCAAAATTAAAATAAATTTATAAAAATATATATATTTAATTTACACAATATTAGTATTATTTATCATAAATATTATAATTTTTCCGAACATATCTTGATATATATTCTTGATTTTTCTTTTCTATTTCTAAGATATTTTATTTTTGCAATTTTGTTGTGGGGCATTTTTATTGTGCTAAATCGTAAATATTAGGACATCTACAACACATCACTTTTAGCAAGAAATTGTTTTTTCATTGAAGTTTAAGTAGCACAACCACATAAGTAAAAGTGGTTGATATAAGCTATATAGGCATCATTAGTTTTGAAACGTGGAAAATGACATCTATGGTATATCAACCACTTTTACTTATGTGGTTGTGCTAGTTGATGTGCTTGGGAAGAATCACTAGATTTGTGAATTAAAATACCAACCTAATTAATAATGAAATATCCTATTTTAGTATGGTTGACCAAGTTAGGCTATGGTTTTCCATGATTAACTATGGTTGATCATGTTTGGCTATGTTTGACCATAGTTGGTTTTGGTTAGCCATGGTTGATTATGTCAAACTATGATTAACTTTGACAAACCACGCTCTATTATGGTTGAATTTGGATAACCATGTTTCACTATGGTTGACCACCTTTGACTTTGGCTGACCATGTTTTACAATGGTTTTCTTTGGTTGATCATGGTGGACCATGGTTGACTATGTTTGACTATGCTAAACTATTATTGGCCATGGATGTGTTATCCTCAATTTCTAGGGATAACTAAGGAGATGACGTCTCGAGGCCCTCAGATTGAAAATATGGAGTACCGAGAGACATATGAATGGCAACATCCACATGCACAGATAGAAACCCACTTCACCACCACTCATCCTTGGTTTGTCATGATGGAATTCACCACATCAACTTGCTTCCGGAAGACAATGGGTCTTGATCCATGAGGTACAAGTCGGGGATTATGGTAAGTGTCACTTTAATACTTGAGGCATTTGAGTATGTTGCATTTAACGCTACTTTTGATTATAAAACGTGTTCTTGAAAATTGTGCTTTTTTCTTTGTTTAACCTTGGTGGTTGGCATTGTGCCCTAGTAAATGGTCACCCTTTGATCCAAAAATGGATTAGAAATCATACACCACTTGATATGAACCAAGTGTCTCTAATATCACTTGATCCTCAAATAGTATTAAGTATGACACCACTTGTTTATTCCAAGATTCTTTTATTGACAATTCTTATAGCATGGAAGTGTCTTATATTACTTATACAAGCACTTTAACTAATGAACATAACTTATATTACTTATACAAGCACTTTAACTAATGAACGTAACTTGTATAATCATTCATACATGAGAATATACAGAATCACTTGAAAGAAATAATTGTGTTTCACAATAACCTTCTTGCATGCTACTCAAACTCAATTACAAATGTCAAATTCGGCACCGTCTCATAAAACCAAATCCAATGACTATAAACACTATATACTTATTTACAAAATTCCCAAAGGCTCTCTTACAGCTCACAAATCCCAAATTTGCATAATTTTGGCTTACAAATGAGTGATAGGATTGTCACCATTGAATCTGTCTCGAAAAACCGATTTTGATGACTATAAATACCCTATAACTCTCAAAATACTACAAACTTGACTTCAAAAGGAAAATGAGCAAAGTTTTAGTACATGAGAATGTTGTGTTCAAAAGCACAAAAAATGTTGTGTAAAACAGAAAAAAGTTGTGTATAACACAAAAAAGTTGTGTGTAAAATGAATTGAGATGTGTGCAATTAAATAGGCCACCCCTCTTAACAAAAACCCTAAATTAGTGATAACTTATTACTAATTTTAGAAAGAATCCCACTAAATATGGAATATTGGCATCATAATAAATATTTTAGTTATGGTTTATTTGAACAAACCATATTCATGGCACATTGGTTAAGTTTGTTGGAATATATCGAGGAGGTCGTGGGTTCCATCCCCAAGTTCCTCTCTTTTATTTATGCCCTTTGTTTTAATTTGTTATATGCTATATAGTTACCCATCGCGTGAAATCAGGGTGTTTGTTATAACATGTTATTTAAAACATATAAAGTGTAACTCCCATGTGAATTTTCATGGAATATGGTTACAACTCCCACATGTATTTATATATATATAATAACCAATCCAATATGAAGGATCACCACATGTCAAGATCTGGTTGGTCTATTTATGTGCCACATGTTTAATTGTGATTGGATCGTATCTGCCACTTGTCATCATGTAATTGGGCCACTTGGGGTACTATCTGCCACATCAGCTGCCAATAATCATGTTTCACCTCACCTATACGGTGTCACTTGTCAATATATAGAGCTTTCACTTGTCAACTTATGAGCCTACCACGTGTCTCTCTCAGAGCCTGCCATATGTCTCTTCATGGTTGACATTTTCATGGTTGACCTGAACTTTGACCAGCCATAACTTTTTCATACGAGCTCTATTTGATGAACTGTTTGGGTCATTGGAAATATGAAGACAATCTCTGCACATAGATTCCATTTTCTCAAACCTTTGAGATGGTTGAATTTTGAGCATTTTTTACCCTTCCTGGTTCCCTGTGAGTGTTTTAGATCCTCCTGGACCTCTGTGAGCATTCATGGATCCTCTTGGATCATTCCTCCCCATTGGGAGGCTTTTGGAACTCCAAAAGGTTTACATCAAATGAGGAAGATTCCTCCCCACTTGACAGGTGTCTTGTCCCCATTTCTGGACTAATTGGCTCATTACAATCAACTGAATAACAAGGTTGAAGTCTGAAATAATGTTTCTAACAAAATAAATTATTCTCGGACTTCCACATCTATTTGCATTCATATTTTCCACTACTATCCATGCACAACATATCAACAGTAGTTGAGAACATATTGATGCTACTTACAATGAATTAACAACATTCTTGTGCTCCTTGACAAAATCCCTGTCACCTGCATGTAATGGAACTTCATGTGGAAACTTTGGAGAATTTTGAAAAACTTCATAACTATAAGATAATTTGACTATTTCATTATCATATCCTTAATTTTTTTTTGCAGACATCATAGACACATTCTTGCTTGCATTCACAACAACTACAACTCTGCTTTGAGTCTCGTCCCCTTATTCAGATCCCAAATCTTGTTGGACTGTCGCAACAACCTTTTGGTTTCCTTTCCCTCCATACTTTTTAGGCCTTAATTCAGGATGCAACTTCCAACAATGCTCTTCATCATGTCCACTTTTCTTGCAATGAGTACATGTGAGATTTTCTTCTTCCTTCTTTACTCTAGCTACATGTTTCTCTTTTCTCTTGTTCTTACTTCCCTTTTGCTGAGAAAAATCCATGGAGGAACTATATTTAGCATCCTTCCCTGTGCATTCAAGATGTACATCTTGAACACATAATTCATAAAAATCAGTGGGATTTAACAAAAGAAGAGTATGACAAATGTAACTATGCAAAACACCAATGTATTTTAGAAGGGTTTTTGTAGAATGTAATGAAATATTTAAATCCAATGCTTTCTTCCTAAACTACCTAGTAAAATCCTTCACAATGTCATTTTCCTTGCCTCAGATATCGCCATTCCATAATTTGTTTTTTTCGATACACAAAAGGATAAAAATGTTTCCTTAATGCAACTTTAAATTTTGACCAAGAAAAGAGAATATTACAGCTCTTTTGGATACCTTCCTGAAGTTTACCTTCCATCCAAATCAACGATGTTCCTTGAAGGCGAAGAAAGGCCAATTTAATCTTTACCTCATCTTCATCAATCTATTGAACACAGTAGTAAACTACCATTTGTCGAATCCAATTGTCTATCTTCTCTACATTAGGCTCGCCATTATACATAGGCAAGTTAAACTTGACATCCAACTTTAACAATGGATTTTTTGAAGAAAGTTTCTTACATGGAAATGAGGGAGGAGAAGTGGAAGGAGACGAAGGTGTGGAAGGAGGTGAAGAAGGAGGTCTTGAAGGAGGTGGATAATGAGGTCTTGAAGGAGGTGGAGAAGGAAGAAGATCATCTTCTTTCTTAAATTTCCCATAACTTTCTCCTTTTCATAATTCTCTCTCACTGTAAAGCTCTTCCACCATTTCCTTCATTTCATTAAAGGCATTGAAGAAATCATCTTCAGATTCAAAAGAACCTATTTTCCTTGGTGAAGCCATCTCTTTTCTTCGAGTGAAGCTCCTTGAACCAATATCCAGATTATAACTCTCAATTTTTCCTTCACCACGCTTATGTTTAGCCCTTGTAAGCATTCACCTGTCAAAACTAATTTGATACCACTTGATCAAAAAATGGATTATAAATCATACACCACTTGATATGAACTGAGTGTCTCCAATATCACTTGATCCTCAAATAGTATTGAGTTTGACACCAGTTTCTTATTCCAAGATTATTTTATCAACAATGCTTATAACATGGAAGTGTCTTATCTTACTTAACCAAACACTTTAATTGATGAACATAACCTGCATAATCATTCATACATGAGAATATATGAAATCACATGAAAGAAATAATTGTGTTTCACAATGACCTTCTTGCATGTTACTCAAACTCAATTACAAATTTCAAATTTGGCATCGTTTCGAAAAACTGAATCTAATGACTATAAACACTATATACTTCTTTACAAAATGCCCAAAGGCTCTCTTACAGCTCACAAATCCCAAATTTTCAGAATTATGGCTTACAAATGAGTGATAGGATTGTCATCATCAACTCTGTCTCGAAAAACCGATTCTAATGACTATAAATACCCTATAACTTTCAAAAGACTACAAACTTGACTTCAAAAGGAAAATGAGTAGATCTTTAGTACATGAGAATGTTGTGTTCAAAAACAAAAAAAAAAATGTTTTGTAAAACAAAAAAAAGTTGGGTATAACACAAAAATATTGTGTGTAAAATGAGTTGGGGTGTGTGCCATTAAATAGGCCACCCCTCTTAACAAAAACCCAAAATTAGTGGTAACGTATTACTAATTTCAGAAGGAATCCCACTAAATATGGAATATTGGCATCATAATAAATATTTTAGTTATGGTTTGTTTAAACAAACCATATTGATGGAACATTGGTTAAGTTTGTTGGAATATATGGAGGAGTTCGTGGGTTCCAACCCCCACGATCCTCTCCTTTTTTATGCCCCTTGTTTTAATTTGGTATATTCTATATAGTTACCCATCACGTGAACTTGGAATGTTTGTTATAACATGTTTTGGGTCTCCTTTTTGAAATCCACATACACCTTACTTTTGCAACTTATAATGAATAAGTTGCCTAAAAATATGATTAATCCATTCATTTTGCTCAATGATACACTCAATGAGTAATAAATGTTTAACCTATGATTTTCATGGTTTATAGATAGTTAGAATAGTTATCTATGTGTTTTATTCCATATAATAGCCTTGATGTAGAAATTGTATTAATACGGTGTTCTAAGACGACACTCAAGGTCATCTGGTACTCACACTCCAAGTCATCTAGTACCAGAAGGTTCTACAATCATCCGGTACCTGCGTTCATCTGGTACTCACACTCCAAGTCATCAGGTACCAGAAGGTTCTATAGTCATTTGTTCCCTACACTCATATGGTACCTACGTTCATCTGGTACTAGTGTTTATTTGTCACTTGTCCTCATTCGGTAGCAACATCCTCAAGCATCCAGTACCAGATATAGTTCGAAAATTTGGAATGCTTCTAGAGGAAAATTGGGGACATGGGTTTTGTCCAAAGAGATGTCGAAATGGGGACATGTGCCTCAAAATTCATCCATCGTGCACGCGTGGACCTCCAACTCAGGGGGAATTATTATGCAAAAATTAATAAAAAACTCAAACTTCCAACTTGCATCTCGATTTATGTGCAGATGGTATCAGATCTAGAAATTCTACTATATGGGTTTTGTCTAAAATATGGAATATTGAGTAAACTATGAGCAGGTTTTCAAAATTCAAAATGGTTTAAGATTTATGGTTGGATATTCAACTCAAATCTGTCCAAATTGATGAAAAGCCCAGATTTTTGTGATTTCATTCCAAAAACTGTAAAATTGGTTTTAACCAGAATCTGAGTTGGGGAATTCGGTTTTATCCATTCCTCCATGGATTTCATGTATAAATAAACCTCATAGGGCTATGTGAAGGATCCAATTGTCATTATGATCATTCTTTTGTAATGGAGGTTCATGTAATGGAGAAGAGAGTTATGATGTCATTGTTGTAATTTGGCTTAGTTTTCAATATATGAAAGGTGATTGATTCTAGATTTGTGGTGCATCATTGGAGTTCATTTGAAGTGCCTCTAGCAACAATTTACACCTTGGGAGGTCCCCTCAAGATTGGTAATATCCTGCTCATTGTATTTTTAATTTAGATCTATTATTTGCTTTGTTTGCATCTAGTAACATAGATTTCTTTCCATAGCATAAATGTAATATCTTTGTTTTACATTCATATTTATTTCATTTTACATTCAGATTTATTTTACATTTAGAATCATTTTATTTTATGCTCAGACTTTATTCACTTTCCTTTGAATTCATAATCATATTGTGGTTTGTTTTCTGTGAATGCATAGTCTATTTTACTTATTACTTACATATTGTTGCATGTGTGCAGAGATGGGATCCCTCACTGAATTTCTGATTTTATCAATTGAGTGTCTTTCATTGTAAAACTAAAAAGACAGTTTCATTGATTACATTCATAGAAATATTTATGTGTGTGTTGTTAAAAAAATCTAAAACTAAAAAAATACAATTTTTCCATTCCTTGGATTGATTTTTTCTTCTTCATAAATTCAAAACTCATTAAAGTACAATATCTTATATCATTAAATAGATTTTTGAATGTGAATATTACCTTGCTCAAATCATAAAGGGACATCTCATTTGAAGTAGATTTCGTTTTCTATTCGTTTGATTCTGTTTCCCCTAATTTATTTTAATTTGGTTTTCTCATAGCTTATCTAACCACTACATGAATCCATTGAAGGATAGAACACTTAAGTAAGATACTCGTGATTAATCACATGAACATCACCCTGAGTGCATGAAAGACTCCGATCTAAGCCTTTATAGCACTTTCTATGTCCCAATGATAAATCCTTAGTGTTAATTTCTTGTAGTTTGTTTTACTTTTCTCAGTTTGTTCATATTGTTATCGGCTTTAGATTAGGCTAGATTAGGCTCCAATCCTGCATTTCCAGTGCTTCACCTCGAAGCTTATGATCCCCAGCTGATAATTTAATGTTTGAATTAATAGTGCATATATTTAGCCCAACATTTTTTTGGCGTCGTTGCAGGGGAGGTGCTAAAGGGATTAGAAGTCTAGGTAGGTAGTTTTCATTTTAAATTACCTAAGGGTAGAGAGAAGATGGTAAGACATGAGAGAAGATCACATGCATCCACTTTATGGGGTTGCTCCAAAGTTAGGTTGTCCTCTCCCTTTCATGCATAATTGTTTCTCTTTTAATGCAAGTGTGTTTTTCCTTCTTTTATGCAAAAGTGTGCTTTTGTTTATGCAAATTTAGTTTTATTTATGATGAGATGACTTGTGCGAACCGATAACCTGGTGACAAAAGGGTCCAAGTAACGCAAGGAGTTCAAGTTTGGCGTGTTTTATTTTTTCAAAAAGTTTTAATTTCTTAGTTTTAAAATTCAGATCTTTGATGATAAATCATTTTTGGGGTGTTGTAAGAACCCCGGAGGATTCCTCTTGTCAATTTGTTGAGGAGACTAAAGAATCAAGGATAGAATTAAATAGAGAGAAACCATTGGAACCTGATATTGAGGAGTTCTTAGCATGCCTCTCAGCAGATCCTATATGTACTCCAAAGACCAATCAACCTGAAGAACATAATCTGTGTAGCATGGAAAAGGAGGACATGTCGTTTGACCTAAACAAAGAAAGGAAACAAGAATATCATGATCCTATTGAAAGATGGTTCCAATTAGTTATCAAGTCACACTACTCTTTTACTTTTCATTATTGTTTGATCTCATCATCAAAGCAGTTGGTCCTTCATACTCCGGTATGAATTAAAATTTATCTTTTAAACCCGAGTATGAATATATTTCTAACCCTGTTATGCACATGGCCCCACTGGAAGTATTCTTATACTTGAAGGACATTTTATTTTGTTCAATTAGAGTAGGATAGTAAATAAATAAATAAATGCTACATATAAGTGCAATGAAACCTATCTTTCATACTTTTCATAAATAGGAATGTCAAAATTTAACGAAGCAATCAGTTTAAGATCTTTTGTTCCTTTAGTAGATTTCTTTCTAAAAGTTATGATATTTTTGTTTGGAATTTTATGAGAAGGTAATCTCTTCATCCTCCAAATGCACACATAATACTGGAAGGGTATTTTCAAAAGAAGAGAATGCATCATTGTCAACGGAAGAGAACACTTAAGCGAGTACTTCATGACCTATTTCCTCAAATTTCTTCATTTTCCTTAAGTTGTTAAAAAAACATGCATTCGTGATTTATCATTACCTATCTATTTTAAGACCATTATTTCACAAAGATGATCAATTAAGTGATATTTTTAATAGAAATTGAAACTGAATGTCAATTCCATACTATTTTATTCATATCTAATATTTTTTGGCCAAATAAATCATGAATAATGTATGCATTGTTCAAATTTTGACATTTTCCATGAATTTTTTATTTGTAAGCATGAATAAAAATCTACTTTTAATTAGTTCTATTGGTTTTTGTTTTAGAATTTGTTCACAGCCCTCTCAATAACCCTCCTTATTGTTTTAGCATCTCACAATGTGTGCATGAGGGCATGCAAAACCTCAGGCATGGGGGAGTGGTTGTTGGGACCTTCAGATTCTTTTCAGCTTCTATTAGCAAGTCCAAATCAACAGGTTCAGTGTTGGAATTTGATAGTCATTTCCAGAATTCTGGTACCAGTACTAAATTTCTACATTAGTTACCTACAGAACTCTGGTACCAGTACTAAATTCCTGCACCAGTTTCACTACCAAGAAGTGCTCAATTTCATCCAACATAGTTTACACAGTTTTTTTTGTAGCCCATAATACACATAAGCATGAAACTCAGAGTATTACAGTCACACTACAAGGTCTACAAATTCCAGTTTGAATATCATTAAGACATGTTCTAGTAATGACCTGTTCTAGTATTGTCCTATTCTGGTACTGCAACAACCTGTCTGGTACCAATTAATAATTCAGTACTAGTGCCAAAGTAATATGATCACTGACATGTACTTGACATTGTTTTCACTTCAGGTAATTGGAGGTATGAGCCAATATTTTCTTGTTCTTTCTATCAAGGAATCATTTAAGTCTTGTGCTAAACTATTCTCTACTTTTATGTACACCTTGCTTCTACATTTTTACGCTCACCCCTAAATGTATCATCCTTGTTACCCTTTAAAGATAAATTTTCACATTCAGATCTATATGATCATGGGTGTGTCTGCCTTATTACCTCATCCTTCTAAAAAAGTGATTAATAATTGAAACATCCATTGAAAAATGATGACACCATTATGTATAATACTAAACTAGTTGATTCAAAAAGCTCTTATCCAAGTTTCTCTTACAAGCTTCTCTTGGGAGGTATTGATGAAAAATTTCATGTGGTGGACCACTCCTATAAAACCTCAATGGACTTCCATGAGAATCCTAACATGATTAACTAGAGGGGCCTCTTAGTCATTATCTAATATGTTCCATTATACATTGAATAGATGCTATTTAAGGCTAATGTGGATGATGTCACCCTTGGGATAAATACAAATAATCAATTATGTGCCTAATAAATCTAAAACACTCCCATACCACCTGCCTTTCTTATACTCTAAAGTTGTCAATGAGGAGTATACATCATTCTAAATATTTTGAGTGGTATGATAAACAGAAGTATAAGGAAGTACAAGCAAACCCGTTGGGGTACTGAACAGGCCCACTGGCAGCGGGGCCATGCTTGTATGGTACTAAGGTAAACCCACCAGGGTACTGAACAGGCCTACTAGAAGAAGGGATATGTCGTGTAAAGGGAGTTGAAAAACATAAATAAGAACACCTAAAACTAAATGAAAAACCTGTGGCTCTCATTATGAAGAAGTCATTATCAAATCAAAGCTAGGAGATGACCTTTACATCTCTCGAATGATGTTCTTAATAACCTTATAGTATCCACCTTAGGGTTCTATCTTTAAAATGAATAGGTTTGCATGAAAGTGGGACCCTCGGTATGTGTAATTCACCATACCTAAAAAACAAGAGTTATATCTCTATAAACTTGGATAATATACGAGTTAATCATCTTGGTATGTATTCTCTTATGTGTTCCTTTCTTCAAATGGGATCTAGACTATAACTATATGAATTTTATTTTAAAGGTAATATAGCTAAAATACCTATGAGTTAAAAGTCATTTGTGAAATCTCTTGGCCAAATACTAGAGTCACATCCGATCCTTTCTCCTAACTATTTTCCACAACAGATTGGATAAGACTTAATGTCAAATAACTAACGAATCTAATCTATTACTCATGACTCCACATATCCAAGCATGTCATTTCATACTAACTTGTTCAAATCATAACCATAATTGAACATTATTACAAAAGACGCTCCTATGAATGGCACCGTCATTCAGATGAGTGTCATTATAACCATTATATCATTAACAAACCTTTATCATTATACCACCTTTTATACTCAGGATCGTTACTCTTCTCAGGTCTGTTACTTTGTTCGGGTACCAAACCCTCTTCTCATATAAACTCTGGTTCACTGTGTTAAAATTAAGAATTTCTTTCAAGACAGGCATGGGGTTTGATCTCCATGAACCTATGTTTATGGTGTTTCGAGTGATGGAGGAATATATGACATGCAAAGAAAAGTTTGAAAGGACTGGATGGGTACCCCTTTCTAGAACAATTTCGAGGGAACCATGATGAAATGTCCAACGTCCTTTGCACATAATTATGATGGTGAGCCCATTCAGTTGGGATTTTGAAATATTGAAGATCATTGTTGCATGAGGACATGCAATGGATAAGGCATGGGGGGAATGTTGGGTGTCCTTTTTGACATCCACAGACACCTTAATTTTGCGACCTATATTGAATAAGTTGCCTAAAACTATGAGTAATCCATTCATTTTTCTCAATGATACACTCATTTGGCTATCTCTTAGTGTACATGAGGTAATAAATGTTTAACCTATGATTTTCATGGTTTATTGATAGTTAGAATAGTTATCTATGTGATTTATTAAATCTAATAGCCTTGTTGTGGAAATCATATTAAGACATGGTTCTAAGACGACACTCAAGGTCATCCCGTACTCACACTCCAAGTCATCCAGTACCAAAAGGTTCTACAGTCATCCGGTACCTGCGATCATCCGGTACTCACACTCCAAGTCATCTGGTACCAAAAGGTTCTACAGTCATCTGGTACCTAGGCTCATATGGTACCTACGCTCATCTAGTACCAGTGTTTATTTGTCACATGTGCTCATCTGGTACCAGCATCATACAAGCATCAGGTACCAGATATAGTTCAAAAATTTGGAATGCTTCTAAAGGAAAATCGGGGACATGGATTTTGTCCAAAGCGATGTCGAAATGGGGACACGTGAATCAGAATTCATCCATCTTGCACGAGTGTACCTCCAACTCAAGGGGAATTATTATGCAAAAATTAATAAAAATCTCAAACTTCCAACTTGCACCTTGATTTATGTGCAGATGGTATAAGATATAGAAATTCTACGATATGGGTTTTGTCTAAAATATGGAATTTTGAGTTCACTATGGGTGGTTTTTCAAATTTCATAACGGTTTAAGAGTTATGGGTAGATATTCAACTCGAATATGTCCAAATTGATGAAAAACCCAGATTTTTGTGATTTCATTCCAAAAATTGTAAAATTGGTTTTAACCAAAATCCGAATTGGGGAATTCGGTTTTATCCATTCCTCCATGGATTTCATGTACAAATAAGCCTCATAGGGCTGTGAGAAGGATCCAATTGTCATTATGATCATTATTTTGTAATGGAGGTTCATGTAATGGAGAAGAGAGTTATGATGCCATTGTTGTAATTTGAGCTTAGTTTTAAATATATGAAAAGTGATTGATTCTAGATTTGTGGTGCATCATCGGAGTTCATTTGAAGTGCCTCTAGTAGCAATTGCCAGCTTGGGAGGGCCCCTCAAGATTGGTAATATGTTGCTCATTGTATTTTTAATTTAGATCTATTATTTGCTCTATTTGCATCTAGTAACATAGATTTCTTCCCATAGCATAAATGTAATATCTTTGTTTTACATTCAGACTTATTTCATTTTACATTCAGAGTCATCTTACATTTGGAATCATTTTATTTTACGCTCATACTTTATTCACTTTCCTTTGAATTCATAATCAGATTGTGGTTTGTTTTCTACAAATGCATAATCTATTTTACTTATTACTTATAGCTTGTTGCATGTGTGCAGAGATGGGATCCCTCACTGAATTTTTGATTTGATCAATTGAGTGTATTTCATTGTAAAACTAGAAAGAAAATTGCATGATTACATTCATAGAAATATTTATGTGTGTTGTTAAAAAGAAAAACTAAAAAAATACAATTTTTTCATTCCTTGGATCGATTTTTTGTTCTTCATAAATTCAAAACTCATTAAAGAACAATCTCTTATATCGTTAAATAGATTTTTGAATGTGAATATTACCTTTCTCAAATCATAAATGGACATATCATTTGAAGTAGATTTATTTTTTTATCCGTTTGATTGTTTTTCCCTTTATTTATTTTAATTTGGTTTTCTCATAGCTTAGCTAATCACTACAGGAATCCAATGAAGGACAGAAAACTTAAGTAAGATACTCACGATTAATCACATGAACATCACCCTGAGTGCATGAAATACTATGATCTAAGCCTTTATAGCACTGAGTTATTTCTATGTTCCAGTGATGAATCCTTAGTGTTAATTTCCTGCAGTTTGTTTTACTTTGTTCAATTTGTTCATATTGTCGTCGACTTTAGATTAAGCTAGACTAGGGCTCCAATCCTGCATTTCTTGTTCTTGCACCTCGAATATTATGAGCCCCATTTGATCATTTAATGTTTGAATTAATAGTGCATATATTTATCCCAACAACATGTTATTTAAAACATATAAAGTGTAACTCCCATGTGAATTTTCTTGGAATATGGTTACAACTCCCACCTGGATTTTATGAGTGGTTATATATATATATATATATATATATATAATGTATATATACCAAAATAATAACCAATCCAATATAAGCCAATGAAGGATCGCCACATGTCAAGACCTAGTTGGTCTACTTATGTGTCACATGTTTAATTGTGATTGGATCATATCTGCCACTTGTCATCGTGTAACTGGGACACCTGGAGGTACTATATGCTACATTAGTTGCCAACAATCATGTACCAAGTCACATATATGGTGCCACTTGTCAATATATGGAGTTGTCACTTGTCAACTTGTGAGCCTGCCACATGTCTCTCTCAGATCCTGCCACATGTTTGTTCAGGGTTGACATTTTTTTGGTCGACCTAAAGTTTGACCATCCATAACTTTTTCATACAAGATCTATTTGAAAAACCATTTGCGTCGTTTGAAATATGAGGACAACATATTCTCATTAATTCCATTTTAAACCTTTGAGATGGTTGAATTTTGAGCATTTTTTACCCTTCCTGGATCCCTATGAACATTTTGGATCCTCCTGGACCTCTGTGAGCATTCCTGGATTCTCCTGGATCACCCTTGGGGATGGGTTTTCTACTATTAGGTCCCCTCGATGAGTCATCATTCCATTCCCAATCATTCTTATAATTTTTCACACTTCATACTTTTCACCTCCTTATCTTTTGGGATTTTGGTTGTACTGACCCAAGAAGGGATTGTGCCTCATTTCATGGGAAGAAGGAACTGCAGGCCCAGAGGGAATGTAGATAGAATAAGATAAAATCCAAAACTATAACCTTCCATATGGTCACCCAAAGAGGTCTTGAGAATGATGAAATGTTTCTCCTAAAAAATCAAAGATCCGTGAGAAACAATTTCACATATATAAATGTCCCACTTGTTGAGGGATCTATACAAGTGTGTTATGCCCTTTGCTTTACCCACATGGAACTCTATGTACCTATGGCTTCAAGTGACGTTTTGGTACTACCTCCAAGTCTTATGTTACCCATTTGGAGTACCCAATTGTTTTGGACTTGAATAAATTAATGGAAAATAAATGGGCTTGGATAAATATTGCATTGAAAACGATGGTGCAGCACACCCTCTACAAAGGCATCCATAAATGAGACAATATGAACCCTTGCATGTAATTAACCCCATGCCCAAAAGTCTTACCCCCATCCATTTCATTGTTTCCACATGAATTAGAGAGGGATCCACCTAGGAAACACTCCTTGACTTAAGGAATGACAATAGGTCACCTTGACAACCCTCTCGTACCTAAACTTGGAAAATTGCATAAGGTCTTTGAGCACTTGTTTAATTTGATGAAGTAGTTTTAATGCACATGTTTAGGTGGATATTGTATTAAATGTGATTTTACTTACCATGATACATTTTACTTGAGACCCTTGGAGAAAGAACTCATATGTCTTTGTAGGACCTTTTTTGGTTGATTTTGTAAAGGAACAAGCCCAACTTGGGTCTTTATTGGGGCAGGAAGCCCACAGGTTGGATGCCATGGCCAAGAATTTGGGGGAAAGACAAAGGTTGGGAGTTTCCTTTGGAGGCAAGACATAAGACCTTGGAGCTAACACCTAGCCCTATCTGGCCCAATGACTTGCCTTTGGATGCCTTACACCACACTTCTTGGGCCTCACGTCTTGACCAAGGATAGGGTTTGTGGTGGTGATGATTTTTGATGTAAACTTGGAACCTTGAGATGAGTAATACCCCTTGCACCATGGGGAAGACCTTGGCGCATGAAGGGAAAGCCTTTGAAGGCTCAAAAAATTCCTCCTATTGCTCAATGACTTGCCAAAAGTACCAAGTTGTCACCCTCTTAGGGCTTAACATCACTTTTTAGGGTTTATTTATGTGAAATCAAATTAAAGTTGTAAAGGGGAAAAATTAATGGGGATGGCCCCCTTATTTTGTGTTTTACCCTAACTAAATGTGGAAAAACACTTTATAGAGGTTTTGAATAAAAAATGATCAAATTTATTTCATTTCAACATAACTCACTCTCTCTTGAGTAAGAGACTTGGCTGAAATTTTTTCCCTCCTTGGGTATTTGCTATAGCTCTCTCTTGTAATGATGTTATGGATGCTTGTTACTTTCCTATGGATGGATAAATGGGTGCACTACCTTCGTGGAGGCTTCTCTCTTTCATGTTGATGGAATATTCTTGGTAGATAAGGGTTTTACATGCTTTCTTTTGGAATTGGTAAGGAATTTTTTTCATATGGTTAGTAATTTATTATTGTTTCAAGGATATTCTTGTTTAAAACCCTTGGAGGAGTATAAGGGAATACACCATCCACCAAGTCTATCATAATTTTGATTGGATAAGGTATTATCAAGGTTGCTAGGAGGGGTAAAAGGGCTTACACCCTCCTATATTTACCTTGTTATATTTTCTTTCTATAGGGAGTAAAATGGCTTACACCCATCAAAAAGTAGTATATCTAACTCTTCTACCCAAGACTCCATAACCCAATGAACTAGGCACTCATCTACTTGCATTGGAGAAATAAAATTATTGCATTGGTATACGTGAAAAGTTGAGATTTAGAAATTGTCTAAGTTGGAAATTGTTCTTCGTGATCAAAGATCTCTTGTTCCCTAAGACTGTTTTCCTTATCCAAGTAATTCATATTGACGTTATAAATAAATTCTACAGCCATTAGGGATGCATAAAACTCTCTTGCGTATCCATTGCTCTCTAATCCACAACTAAAATTTTCGTATAAACCTAGATCATTGTTGTATTGATTATTAGCCATCATTTCCTCGGTTTACTTGTCAATTTTTGTAGTTGGATCTTGTTGTTGTAGAAATCCCTTGATATAGCCATAAGGATTCACTAACACTTTTTTGATAACTTCATTTTTCATCCCTATTTTTCCATCAAAATTTGAGCTTAAGTATTGGAATATCATCTACATGTTTTGGGATTAATTATCCAATAATCATTAGATGACTTTGATGGGTAAGTATGCAGCTATTATAACTCATTCTTTTCTGTTGTAAATCTCATATATTTTTCAGTTCTAGGACATTAAGCTTATCTCATTGATTCCTCTTAGGTTTTGAGGCTTATATCACACTATATTGTTTTGTTTTGGTGTTATAACTTTGTTTTGGAGGGATACAACCTTGGAAACCACCGTCCACCTTCTAAGACCTCTTTACTAAGTCTCAAAGTCTCTCTTGAATTTGACCATAGGGGTTCCCTTCATTATCTCTCCACCCTCTGTCTCAATCCCCCTAGGGTCACCCGAGATTCCCCCCTTGTGTAGGAGTTCTCCTTCACTAAAGAGAGGGGATGGTTTATCTAAGGTGATAGTGGGTAGAATCTCCCATAGTTGTCATAATATTGTGGATTGGGTCAGGATTTTCCCAAACTACAATTTTTTTGATAACATTTTGGCATCGTTGTCGAGGAGGAATTTGAATCATCTTTCGTGCCTTAATGACACTTTGGAAAGATTTGATCCCAAATTATTTCCCCATAGCTTTCTTGGAGACTCCATTTGAGGGAAGTTACCTTTTCACTTTTGATGAGCCTTTAGCTCATTTGGTGATTCCATTGAGGTGTCATTTCATATGATGGAAATATGGCACCATGGGATGAACCCTTTCCCAAAACCTATTGTACCTCAAAATAAACTTTTATAGGTGGAAAATAAAACATCTACTGATGAAGACACTAAGGATATGATGAACATTGTGAATAAGTTACTTCGAGAACCTATTGAAGATCCATTTGGTAAAGCACCTCTTACTCAAGGGGAACCCCTTGAAAATGAAGAATTGTTATAAGAAGAGTTCTATGAAGAAAATTGTCACAGAGATCTCGATGAAGTTTCCCATGTTGAAGGCTCGGACGAGACATCATTGTCTAATTTTCCTCTTGAATAAGATGAAGTTGTTCAGTATTTCCTTCTTCCTGCATATGAAGTTGAAAAATACTCCCATGAGGTACATCGTGTTGAAGATATAATTTAAGATTCCCTATCTTTTGTTCCTCTTGCACACGAGGACGAAGAGATGCTCAATTTCAGTTATACATATTGTATTATGAAGGAACCCTTGGATGTGGTTAGTGAGCATATAGACACATTTATTCATAGTGGGAGGCATAGATGGGACATTGGTTATTTCATTTTTTATGGAAATCCTATCTACAACATCAAGGACACCTTTCAAATGAAAAATGAAGAAATTTCTTCTTTAGAAGATTGATTTTCATGCTTGGATGATCCACGTATCTGGGAGCCTAACTATGACATGATAACAGATTTGTTTCATCCGCTAATGGATGAATTGTTGCAGTGCACTGATGTTGAATCCCAGTCATGCCTTGGGGATTATCATTTTGATGTCGTGATATCTTGTAGAAATTAAAGACTAAGAAATAGTGTTTTCATCTCAGGGATTTTTACAGGTATTTGCAGAAAATGAAGCAACATGTTTTGGAATTTAGAAAGGACTTTTTATTTAGACCTGATTTTGTCCCTTATCTCATCTCTCTTTCTTAGGGAAATCATAGGGTTTTCTTGGGACCTATTATATCTTCTTGATCTTCAGGAAACAAGGGTCATTCTAACAAGGACGAAGATGAGACATCCTCTATGCATGGTAGTCTATTGTGATTATCATTGATGCCAGGTGTGATTGTCATTGATGGAAAGATTAGAGTATGCAATGATGGAAAAACAGGTTCAACGAAAGCCCGAGAGGGGCATGACAATGATCTTTGGATCCCATTGAGAATTCCCGATGAACGTCAGATCTAAGCCCGAGGTCCAACCGGCGTTGGATCTAGGAGAACCTACACGTTTGTTAAAGAGCAAGGTGAAGCGGGGTTATGAAATCCCAAAGGCAGGAGGATAGTTTCAGATACTGGGAGTTGGAAGATTCAAGACTCTTCATCATCAGGAGTCCCAGAATCACGAAATGCGAAACCCTGAAAACTCAAAACCCGAAATAGGCACACCAACAAAGAATTTCGCAGACCGGGAAATAATTCCATTTCAGGGTCTCGGATACTGGGAGTTGAAGTGTCGAAACACTTCATCACAGGAGTGTTGAAATGCCGAATCGTCGAAATCTGAAAACCCAAAACCCAAAATAGGCACACCAACAAAGAATTTCGTAGACTAGGAAATAACTCCATTTCGGGGTCCCAGATACTGGGAGTTGAAGTGTCGAAACACTTCATCACAGGAGTGCCGAAATGCCGAAATGTGAAATGTCGAAATCCTGAAATAGGCACACCAACAAAGAGCTTCGCAGACCGTGAAATAACTCCATTTCGGAGTCCCAGATACCGGGAGTTGAAGTGTCGAAACACTTCACCACAGAAGTGTTGAAATGTCGAATCGCCGAAATGCGAAACAACGAAATACCGGATCTTTGATCCGAATCCATTTCAGAACTTCGGATACCAGGAGTTGGAGGAGTTAAGCACCGAGACTCTTCACCACAGGAGTCCCGAAATGACAAAATGAGAAATGTCGAAATGCCAATGATCCGACTCCATTTCGGAGTTACAGATATCGGGACTTGGAGTTGTCAAGAAATCTCACATCAAGAATGCCAAAATCGTGATATGTGAAATCACGAAGAGATCTAGACCGTCGAATAATCAAGAGTGTGGACCATTGATCCGACTCCATTTCGGAGGTTCGGATACCGGGAGTTGGAAGAGTCAAGAGTTGAGACTCTTCACCAAAGGAGTCCCAAAATTCCGAAATGCCAAATGCCGAAATGTGAAATGTGAAAACACCTTTTTGGTGTAGGCCTTGGTCACCCTCGGTGGTCACATCGTCAAAGATCTATAGAGAAGATCTCAAAGAGACAAGATCCATTTTAGAGTTTGGGACATGGAGAATCGAGACTCTTCACCACAAGAATGTCGAAATTCTTGAATGACGAAATGCGAAATAAACGCAAGATCCTACGGATCCAATCCAATGGTGCAGGTGAATTTAAGTATGATCGAAGGGATACTATTGCACTTCAGAGTGTAACTTCTAGAAATGACTGATGGCTTCTGCCAGAGGAATAAAACAGGCTTGAGTGTGATCGCCAGAGAAGATGAAGAGGCTCGAGGCATATTCTAGTGGAATGAAGACTTTTCTTAGAGTTGATTGACAGATGGAAGAGTGTTGAAGCCTGTAACTACAACAGAGAGGTTGAGCTCAACTATAACAAAGAAGACAAAGAGTCATGACTGCTAGAGAGGCGAAGGAATCTTGGCATAACACCCAGTGATGATGGACGCATGGGTTTAACTACCAGAGAAGCTGAAGAGTTGCAATGATGATCAAGTAGAGCACTCGACATGGTGAGAGGATGCAGAAACATTGTTGAGAGGGAATGTAGAATATGCACAGAGACTATAAGAATGAATAACAAAGAAGAAATGGGTTGCTGTTGTTGAGGGGGATTCAGGAGTGTAGAAGGAGGAGTGTGCAGCACCTGAAATACAGAGAAGAGGAATGGTGCATCGCACGCATATGGTTCACAGAGAAGAAAAGGAAGAAGCACAGAAAGCGCAAGGCATGTGTGCAGCAAGACAGTGAGACACTATAGGAAGGCTGAGGTGCTCTTGTAGAAAAAAATAGAAGATCAGAAATCAAAAGAAGATGCAGACAGAGAGACACTGATACAGGAGAACAGAGAAGCATAGCAGAATAGTGATAATCTTGGTAAGCCAATGATAAATATTGTATCACTGTGATAAATTTATAAATATAGAAATATTTATATTTCAGGATGGTAGGGAGGTGCTAGGAAGGATTGTTGTCCTCAGATGTTCAAGTGGGTGCTTGAACACAGGGAGTTGTAGCTTCCATCTGGTTGTAGCCAGAGAAACCAGGGTAGCAGGGTGGTGCAAGGGAGAACTATTGTTCTCTGTTATATAGGTTGGTGCATGTGTGACTGGAAGTTGGTGCTTCCATCCAGTTGGTGTTGGAACACTTAGGGAGTTGGTGATTCCTTCTAGTGGGTGCTAGAGAAACCAGGGAGTTGGTGATTCCTTCTAGTTGTTGCTAGAGAATCCAGAGAGTTGGTGCTCTCAGCAAGTAGCAGCATTCAAAACAGAGGTTGTAGCCTCATTATGAGTTGGTGCTCATATGTATGATAATGTAAAGAATGTAAAGATTACTTATCATATAAATAAGAAGAGGTTTTTACCCTGTATGGGTTTCCTCAGGAAATATATGTCTCTGTGTATCTCATATGTGTGAATGATGTTGAATGTTCTATTTCCTACTTCCCTGCATTATTGTGACTGTCATTAAATGTTGTGTAAAGAGTTTAAAATAAGCATAATTGTTTAATCCCATTAACAACTGATTCACCCCCCCCTCTCAGTTGTCCAACAATTAATATCAGAGTCGGCCCCTTTTATCTAAGGGTAGATCCTAGAGCTTAAACATGTCAAGACATGAAGGAAATTCAACCAATAAGGCCCCTCTATTCAATGGAACAAACTTTGCCTTCTGGAAAGTTAGAATGAGAACCTACATAATGGCTTTAGG
>ML781090.1:1271573-1326383 GCA_009831015.1 Picea engelmannii | reverse complement strand
ATTATTTAGTTGCAGGGAAGTTACCATCACACCTATCCTACCGAGAGAAGAGAAGTATTGTTCATCAAAGTGCTCGGTATAGTTGGATAAGTGGGTACCTTTTCCATACAGGAGCTGATCAAGAAATCCGAAGGTGTGTTCGATAAGATGAGGTATATGATATATTGAAAGCTTGTCATGATGGCCCTTGTGGAGGGCATTTTGCTGACAAAAGAAAAACATATAAAATTCTCAGGATGGGGTACTATTGGCCCTCACTCTTCAAAGATGCAAGAAAATATGTCAAGGCCTGTGATAGTTGCCAAAGAATAGGCCAACCTAATCATAGAGATGAAATTCCATTAAACCCCCAGGTAGTACTCGAACCATTTGAAAGATGGGCTTTAGATTTCATAGGACCCATCAACCCTCCATCCAATCAAAAATTTTATATACTGGTCTACACAGACTACATGACTAAATGGGTGGAAGCCAAGGCACTCCATAGAGCAACTGAAGAAGTAGTTATAAAATTCTTATTCACAGACATCTTCACCAGATTTGGAATGCCAGGAGAGTTAGTTACAGATGGAGGACCTCCTTTCTCTTCTCATGGGTTCAAAGCCACCCTTCAGAAATATCATATTCAGCAAAGAATGACTACAGCATACCATCCCCAGTCCAATGGACAGGTGGAAAGCACAAACAAAGTAATAGAAGCCATTCTCACAAAAACAGTAAAGGAAAGTAGAAAGGATTGGTCCTACAGACTCCTTGAAGCACTATGGGCCTACAGAACTACCTGGAGAAATACTACAGGATTTTCTCCCTATGAATTGGTCTATGGAAAGAGTGTTGTCTTTCCTGTGGAATTCGAGATAAAAACCTTAAGGACTGCTTTAGCTGCCAACCTTGATCTAACAGATGCACAGACAGCCAGGCTGCAGCAGCTTAATGAACTAGAGGAGAAAAGACTAGATGCCATTCAGAAAACAACTGTAATTCAACAGCAAAGATCACAATGGCATGACAAAAATATCAAGAACAAGCAGTTCCAAAAAGGTAATTGGGCTTTACTGTATGATTCCCAGTTCAAAGAATTTCAAGGGAAACTGCGCACAAGATGGTTAGGTCCTTACGAAGTAGACACAGTTTTTTCTAATGGAACAGTAAGGCTCCTTACAATCGATGACTCCAGAACTCCGCTACTGTAAATGTTCATCGGCTCCATCTATACCAGAAACCCATTTCTAAAGAAGATTTTAAGGCTACATGCATGGCAGATGCTCATTTTCTTTTCGTTGAGGGGGTTTCTACCCCTAGTAACAATTAATTCTTTTAAGATTTCCTTTAGTATTAGATTAGATTAGACTAGATTTCATTTACTAATAATCCCTGTCAAGAAATATCGTCCTACAGTCGATTTTTGCAAGATCCCGATCAAAGCACAGGAGAGGCCGATTTTTCTTCAGAGAGACAAGCTTTCACGATGCTGGAACACCACTGTGCAGCACTGCTGATTTTCATGATGTTGAAACACTGCTGATGAACACTGGTGACTTTCTTCCCGATGTCGAAACACCACTGTTCAACATTTTTCATTTCTTCCCACTCCCAAAACACTCCAGCCCCCCATTTTCTTACTATTTTCATTGCCGAAACAACTCCGTCCAGCACTTGTTTCGCCTTTCTCCTTTCCGTTGTTGAAACACCGTTACCAACAACCCTTCATCATTTTTTTCCGATGCTAAAACACCACTGTTCAGCATTTTTCATTTCTTCCCACTCCCAAAACACTCCAGCCCGCCATTTTCTTACTATTTTCATTGCCGAAACAACTCCGTCCAGCACTTGTTTCGCCTTTCTCCTTTCCGTTGCTGAAACACCGTTACCAGCAACCCTTCATCATTTTTTTCTGATGCTGAAACACCATTGTTCAGCATTTTTCATTTCTTCCCACTCCCAAAACACTCCAGCCCGCCATTTTCTTACTATTTTCATTGCCAAAACAACTTCGTCCAGCACTTGTTTCGACTTTCCTCCTTTTGTTGCTGAAACACCATTATCAGCAACCCTTCAATTTTCTCACCCTCCATCATCGACGAAACAATTCCGTCCAACAATTGTTTCGCCTCTTTCCGTTGCTGAAACACCATTTGTCAGCAACCCTTCATCAGTTACTCACGATGCTGAAACACCGTTGTTCAACATGATTGACTTCTTCCCGATGCTGAAACACCACCGTTTAGCACTTTTTCATTTTCTTCCGATACTGAAACTCCAGTCATCACCAGTTCATCTACAACAATTGTTCCGTCCTTCTCTATTGCTGAAACACCGGTCTTTCACCATCGTTCGTCAGCAAGTTTTTACGCCCTCAGATTATAGTTCGACCTTCTAAATAGCATCACCACGGACAGGCATGTTGGCAGAACCAATCAAATGGTAAGACGAGGTATGTAAATATTGTGTAATTCAGTTAGGCTATAGTTAATGGGAAAGATTTCAAGACTTTAAGACCATTTAAGTCCCATTATTACTAATCGCACTTAAAGGGAAGGGAAGTACACGTCAAATCAGCAATACCATCATTCCCTCCGATTTCATCGCCGCCATTCCCATTTCATCACCTTTTGCGCATTTAACCACTATTCCTGCATATAACCCCTTGGAAAAGCTTACTATGTGCCAGAGCTGATACACAAACTCTCGATGTTGTATCCTACTAAGTTAGTAGCCATGGGAGGAGCTGTCGTCCACAAAGAACCTGCCACGATAGCGCTGCTCGAACACTATCCAGTAGCGTATCAAATCTTCGAGCAAGCAGGCTGGCTCAATTACTTCCGCAGGATTCAAGGATATAATGAACGACAAGTACTACAGTTCGCCCAAAATCTTCAAGAGAACCATTCTATCGTCGTAGGCATCCGAATCTCTGTGACGGAGCAAGACATATCCGCGGTCTCAGGCCTCCCCATTGATGGCACTCGACAGTTCAGTCGAAAGCATGTCATCGGGGATGTCTAGCAGAGTTTCTTCCTGGCTGGAGAAAGAATTGTACTGAAGGGCAGAGGCGTTCAGCTCAGTTCACTACCACCCCCGTGGCTGGAGGTCGCCCGATTCATCAAGCACTACCTGACCTGCGAAGGACGATATCAGGTAGTGTATCAGCATGACTTCCTTTTGCTTTCTCATTTAAGGCATAACAGAAGGGTCAATATTCCATATTATTTGTTGGGCTATCTAAAGAACATGGAACATTACTGTCGAAAGGAAAAAGATCCAACCCAGTCACTTACCCACCACCGTTTGGTTCAATTACTCATCAACAGGGGTTTTGAACAGCAAAACCATCCATTAAATAACCCACTCATAAACCCTGCACCAGCTACCGAAGTCCCTGAAATTTTTGAGGAGCAGCACCAGCAAAACCCCCCAGTTTCCCCCGAAATACCCCATAGCCCGCCCACACGACCAACCAGTCCCCCTACCATACCTGAATCGTCGCATACCGCACCAGAGTCTTCCACTTCCGCCCTTCACATTCTAATTGATGACTCTGAACCAGAAAATGTTCCCTGCCCTATCATTCAGGAAAAACCTCCACGAAAACGACAACAGATTGCCCCCTTTCCACCTTTCTTGCGCAAAAATCAAACGAGATCTTCAATGAGGCCACCCTGGATGACCACTACCCTAGAAACTCCACCTATTCGAATGATACGCCGTACATCTTCCCAAACCCAGGGATCTTTGCCCCTTCCAACCACGGGCGCTGCAACACAAGAACCAGACGCCCCAGAAACTGTAACACCATCTGTCTCACACAGGGTAGCTGAAACACAAGAACCAGTTACCCACTCAGTGGCTGAAACACAAGAACCAGCCATGGCTGAAACATAAGAAACAGCCACGGCTGAAACACAAGAACCAGCCGCTGACATTGAAATTGAGTTACAGGAATCAGACGCCCAGACATCATTTGTTTTCAATAAAGAAGCTGAAACACAACCAGCTACCCATCCAGTGGCTGCAACACAAGAACCAGTCACTGGTGTTGAAATTGAATTTCGGGAATGACAAGCCCAGGATGCTGCAACACCTCCTTCATCAAGTAACATGGTTGAAAAACCAGCCACCCATTCAGTGGCCGAAACACAAGAACCACCCACTGATATTGAAATTGAAATACAAGAATCAGAGGTTGAGGGTGTTGAGACACTACTCTCCTTACACCATGAGGCTAATACACAAGCATCAGTTGCCATTCCTGTAGCTGCGCCACAAACATCAGCTCATGAGACTGTGACTGCCACACAAGAACCAGTCACCTATAAATCCAAACCAACAATGGCCGATGTCTTGGAAGAAAATGAGTTTTTAAAGTCTCAGTTGGAAGCATATCAGCAAGAATTAGCCAGGGCAAAGGAGGCATATGAAAAAGAATTAAATCAGTACACCTTAGAAAGAACAACAATCTTGTCAAAGCAGACCACAGAAAGAGTATGCAAAGAATACATGTGTTGCCAATGTGGCGATATTTACCATCAAGCAGGCTATAAGATAATTCAGGTGCCAGTGCCAGGAGCAGCGCCCACTCCTTCCCCTTTTGAAGTCAAAACTGCACCTGCTGCAACACAAGAACCAGCAGGTTCCATCAAGCTCAAAACCGAACCTGCTGCAACACAAGAACCAGCAGGCCCTAGCAAAATCAAGGCTGAACCTGTTGTAACACAAGAACCAACAGGCCCTTCCAGGATCAAGGGAGAAGTCCCTACTGTTGTCAACAAGGTTGTGCAAACAGTGCCCATCAAGGAAGTTACACCTCCCAGTCAAGTCAATCTCTCCACTCAAACCTTGCCTAATCCCACTACTGCCAACGTTGAAACAAAAACTCGGTCGTGGGATGAGAACACAGAGATACAAAAGTGGAAGAAGGAGTATGCTGAGACACAGGCCCAACATCTGCAAGTACACAGGAAACTTGGATGAATCAAACCTTCTCAAATTGGGAAGCATTGGACCTGACACGCCAGGAAGTTTGAGAACTCAAGAAGAAGAACAGAGATTTAAAAGGTAGACTGGTTCTGATATTTGATCTGATGCAAACATTAATGGCCACAAGGAAACCATCTTGTAACTATTCTTTATTTCTCTTGGAGAGACTCACATGGTTCCAAATTAAATCAATTATAGAAGGAAAATCCCATGAAGTAATACAACCAACAGATTTTGTCAAAAATTTCCTAGCTGCCTCCACCAAGGATCAACACCTCTTATGTGAAGCATACTTCCATAATGAGGCTATTCCCGAAAACAGGTTGCTCAATATAAATCCTCTTGTTGGAGATGTTCAACTTCGAGCATTCACTTCTTTTCTTCATAATCAAATTTTATGGTAGAGCGACTTTTTGGCTACCAAGCACAATGAGGACAATAAACTCCTCTGGATTAGACCAGAACCAGAGAGGGCAGCCAGATTCATTTCAGAATATTATGTGGTCTTAAAGAAACCAGGGGTGACTGAGCATGTCCAATAGCTACAGTCAGTAGTGCTCCAAGAATGTCAACACGGCATCAGTTCCATAGAGATTCCTGCCCTCCAGGCCAACAACCTGTTTTGGTAGCAATCCACAAAAAAGAGACAACAACACAATCCTTTTGGTCCGGCCAACTTAGAAGCAACAATTTCAAGGGTACCTAGCTACATCCAGTGTGTTCGACATTTTGCTGAAAACTGGATAGGATACAAATTTTACTTCCCCCTCCTCTGGCTGCCAATAGAAACATATCAAGTCAGTTATAAGCTGCCTAAAAAGGCAGAAACAGCAGTGTGGCAAATATTGCAGGAAGTGCAAGGGTTCAAAATGCCAACAGACAGTACCGCCCAGAGCTACAGCTTGAGTAATTTACACGATCAGAGCCGGTATCAAGACTCTGATTCAGAGTGAGTTGCCCGAGGACATGCAACACCTTGAGTTGGGGGGGATGTTAGGACCACACAATGCACCTTTTTGCCCATACTTTTTTCCATTATTATACCCTTCATCACTTGTATTTAGACTCATAATATCACTTCATCTGATCATTCCAAGGTATACAACGTCCTCTCTCATTACTATATGCTTAATCTGTTTTGCATAATATTTTACATCACTTTTGTACTTAACCATTGATTAGAAATGCATAAGTGTCCAAAGCTGCAGATTTGCATTCAAGGCCTATTGCTAAAACACAAAACTGTCCAAGACCGTCGTTGCTGAGACACAGAACTGATGCTAAAACACGGAGTTGCTACACAGTCCGAGGCTGCAGATGCTGAAACACGGAGCTGCTACACAGTCCGAGGCCGCAGATGCTGAAACACGGAGCTGTTATACAGTATGAGGTCGCAAGATGCTGAAACACGGAGCTAGTACACAGTCCAGAGTTGCAGATGCTGAAACACAGAGAAACCGCCAGAACTGATGATGCTGAAACACAAGGAAGCCGCCACAGTCAGCGGTCAACACAGTCAGAGCGCAACTCATGTGGCTGAAACATCCCGCAAATTGCGATGCTGAAACAGCATCAGCAACGATGAAGAAGAAGTTGTTACACCAGCCGTAACAACAATATCTCGTTCAGTTCCTGTAATAGCATTCGGTTGCATGAGACTAGGACATCCTATGCTGATTTAGAAAGAAGATCTGACTTAGGATAGGATTCATATATGCATTGTAATGATTTTATCGAAGGGATTTCCTCTTTAAATCAGAGGAAATCACCATTCGGGATATCAAAGTTTTGATGTATTGAAGCAACTCCAGAGAAGCGGGACGTGTTCTATTCTTTCAATTTGTAATGTGATATTTCGACAGATGAATATAAGACTGCTTTGAGTATCCTTCTTTAGCCTCTTGTCCAGGGGAATCTTGTGAGAAGGGAGGGCCCACCTTCATCACAAGATTCACCCATTAGTTAGAAGTGTGTTAGTATAAATTTTGTTCATGCTTTGTTTAATTATTGTTTGCTAAATTTCTCTTTGCTGAAACACTACTGACTCTGTCTTAGTTTATTGAATGGAATTTGTATTTCTTTTTACCAGCAAGCTTGTGTGATGATTTTATGAGGCTAGTAGAGATTTGGTTAAAGGTTCCTCCTCAAACAGAAAGGAATCGGAACATCATACCCTCTGTAGAATTCATTCACTGCTGCAAGTGTGCTAGCCAGAAGTTCGGTTAGAAGGTTCCTGCTCAGACAGGAAGGAATCCAATTACCTCGACTTCTATAGATTTCATTTACTGCTGCAAGTGTGCTAGTCAGAGATTTGGTTAAAGGATTCTTGCTCAAACAGGAAGGAATCACGATACCTTGTCTTCTATAGATTTCCTTTACCTCTGCAAGTGTGTTAACCAGGGATTGGGTTAAGGGTTTCTACTCAGAAAGGAAAGAACCAAAACATCCTATCCTCTGGGAGCTTTCATTAGTGCTAGCCAGAAACTGGGTTAGGGATCCCTGCTCAGAAAGGAAGGGATCATACTGCTCTGTTCTCTGTAAACCTCAACCTCACAAGTGTGCTAAACAGAAGTCAGGCCCAAGGCTCTTGCTTAGAAAGAAAGGAACTAGGTGGCTTTGTTTTCTGTTAGATAGAGTTAATTGTTTTCTGCATTATTGTTTTCATGAAAAGAGTGTTAATGCTGAAGTCTCTGTTTGAGAGTAAGGGTCCTGTTCTCTGATTGCAGAACAGATGTTCTTTCCCATTGCAAGTGTTATTTTAATGTAATCCAGGATTCTTAGATTGATCTTTAAGGAATTGCAATAGGGAGGTTACTTTCCTGTGATTTAATTCATAGCTTCAGCAAGAGTAATTAGTATAATTTCTTTACTGCAACACTAAGCTGCTTTTGGAATTGAGAATATATTGTGCGTGGTTATCTTTGAAATAAAAGACTTCCCCGGGTTGATAATTTATGTTTCACTTGGTTGTTTAAAATTAATTAAGCAATTATAGTGACCAACACTTATTACATCGCTTAGCTACTTATTTATACATTTACAAAGAGGCCTAATCATGGGTAAACCCATGGGCTGACATACCTTAACCCATTACATAAACCGTAGTAAACCCTTTGCTCGATCCAAAATCCCACAAAACAAATGAGATCCCGCGATCTCAGCTCTGCCTAGGTGCTCCATCTTCGACCAGCCTATTGAAGTCCCAAAAGTGGTCAAACACGACCAATAGTTCCTTAAAACTTGGTCGAGGGCCAACAGGCCCCCAACACTCATCTGTGACGCGTTCTGATTCACTCAGATCTAGGAAACACTTCTTCGAAGGCCTTGAGATTAGCTCGAGATGCCTCGACTTGTTGCTTAGCTAGAGCCTTTTGCTCAGCGAAATCTTGAATCTGTTTCTCTTTAACAGACCCTTGCAGGTTTTGTTCCACTGTCATGACCATCTGGTCCAGTTGTGAGCCTTTTCCTTCAATCTCTTCAAAACGTGTGCAGGCTTCATCCTGCACCAACTGGAGTCTCTTTGTAACTTCCATGACTCTGCTTTGGATGGCAGTAATGTGTTGTTTAACTACACGTTTTTCCTGTGATCTCTTCATTTTCTCAACTGCAGTGAGTGACTTCATCTGAGCTTGCACGGTGGATGTCTGTTGTTGTGCCTCCTGGAGCTATGCTTCCAGTTTCCTCAACTCCAAATCTTTTGCAAGGCGTTCATAGGTCTGCACACTACGATTACTTAATTGATTACATTCTAAGGTGAGGGTCCTGATCCTTCCAACTGTGCTATTGGTGATTTCTTCCCTCTGGTCGCGCACTTCTTGCAGAGCGCTCGACACTGCTTGGAGTTTTAACTCTATTACTCTCGCTTGAAGTTGTTGAATGGCCTCGGCGAGCTTCCCCACTTGAATCTCGGTTGACTCTTCTTATTCCTATTCCAAGATTGACATAGAGAAAAGTGCTTTAGTCACTGCCTCTTTGATTGCAATCTTCTCTACGAGCAGTTGGTCTTTTTCTTTCTATACCTTTGCATTGTCCTTCTCAAACATCGCCTGAATTTCATCTTTCTCCTTCTGCGCAACTCGAAGTTTCTCTAAGACCTCCTCCTTTTCTTGCTTCAAGGATTTTGTAGCATGCTCCTTTTCTTCATGGAATCGATGAAGTCAAGCTTATGTTTCATCTGCTAGCCTTCGTAATTGGGTAGGCTCATCCCCCAATTCAGAAATCTTCGACGAAGAAGGCGCAATAGGTACAGTGTGGCTCAAATGGATGTCTTGTTGTATGTCTTTCAGCTCTTTCTCTATTCTTTCATACAGTGTCTCCTGCTTCACTCCATGTCTCTGCAATATATCCTCTAAAGCATCCTCCATGGTTGCGATGATTAGACTGACATCGTCCTCTATAAGAACATTCTTCGACTGACACTTATTGGCATGGGTCTTATTTCTTGTTGAGGGTTTATGCGGAGAAACCTTCCTTTTCTTTGATGTTTTGGCCTCGATAGAGGGATCCTTCGGCAGTGTAACTTCACCTTTGTCTTTATTTTCTCCTTCTTCCCCTCTGTCTTCTTGGTTCACTTCGTCTCCTCCTCCTCTTGCGGGTGAGTCAGGCCTACTTTCCTCCGATGTGTTGTCCTCCTCGTCAGTTTCTATGCTCTGTACTTCCTCCTTTTTCTTCTTTTTCTTCGCTCTAATCTATCCATCATGTTTGACTCGGGTGACCAAGGGACTTCTGATGATGTCGAGGTCGGAGATTTCTGCATCTTCCACCAGTACAAGGAACTTTGTTGTCCGTTTTTTGGTGATATCCTCCATATCTTCATCGGTCAACTTATAATAGGATTGTAGCTCCTCCTTACTTTCATCCCTGCATGCAATGATGTAGATAAGTTGTCAATCTGCATGGAACTTCTCTAGAGGTTTGTACTGGTGCAATGTATTTTCTATCATGTGTGGAAATGCCTCAATAACATGCTTCAGCTGCTGGTATTAAGCATGGAAGACAACGTTCAACTACCACTACTTCGACATGTCATTTGTATACCACAAGGTAGAGAACCTTGCGACCAACGGCTCCGATGGCTCAACTTCTGGAATGGTTGCTCCTTTTGGCATCTACCAAGCGACAAATGTGATCAGTATAGGTAACCAACTGAAATGGAATTCATAGCCCTGATCATGCACTTTGCGACAATCCTTATATAGCTTGTTGATGAGGTAACTTGCCCAGTTCATTTGCATTCCTTCTACGCACTTTCTTGCAAGGTCTACTATGAATCCAGTGACCTGTGTTGGATGGTTATTTCTGACAAGATTTCCAGCTATAATCTGACAAGCTAGGTACACTGCGCCATCCTGGATGGAGGCCACCTTGTATCCTCTCTTTCCCTTCTCTACATCACCATAATCCTCCTTTATGCATTGTGCTAGGGAGCGATCTGAATTCTTCCTCAGGTAGAACTGTTGAGGGTCCGGTCCCTGCATGCTCAATCCTATGATGAGGTGGATCAATGACGGATCCACAGTGACGTGCCTTTCGAGCCATATATATCCTTCATGATAGCACGAAAGGAGGAGTTTAATGCAGGCGTTAACCTCCTGATGTCGGCTAAAGTGAGGGATCTTCATCACATTCAGTATCGTTGATTGTGCAAGCTCCTTAATCCACAGCTGGGAGACTATGCGCAGCTTCTTCCCAGTCATCTTAATCAAATACGTATGTGGCATGAGCATCGCGTAGTTCTTTCTATATCTGAGGTTAAATTCATTGATCGTTAGAGATGGGATCTATCCTAACTAGGGTCCAACTACGCGTATCCCCTTCGGGATGTACGCAATGATCAACGTGTACTCAAATTCACATGGGATATTGTCACAGTTAACCGTGCCAGCCAAAGGCGATATGTACTCTTGCAATACTGACGGGATCTGCTTCGCATTAGCCAGATCATCACAGTGCTTTCTTCGCTTCTTAGTAGTACAAATAGAACGACGTCCATTCGAGGGGGATGCTTGCAATCCCCCAATCGAAAACACCTGTATTCCTACAGACATAAATCTCTCCATGAGATCCACGAGAATATCCTCCACAAATTTCTCTAATGCGCTATGTTTGCCCGACATTCACACTTGTAATCAAATAGATCAGGTAGGAGAATGGACAAGAGAGGTAATCAAATGGATGGAGAGGTCTAGAAATCACAGCACAATATGAAATCGATTCGCTGTTAGCTCGGATAATCACAGGTGGAAAAAATTGGTCCCAGCGTAGTGTCCGACGGTTTAAATAAGAAAGCATCGTAATGGATTCCTCCAATGGGTAGGAATGCATCCATCAATGTGAATTCGTCTGTTATGGCACGGTCTCAATGGTCCAATGATGGTCTTTCCATCAATAACTACATTTCTAGCCGTTCCAGAGCATTATTCTAACGGTCAGGGCGCCTCCAACGGTCATATAGCTTCGACGTGGAGAAGTCCCATTCTGTGTGGTCCTACTATTCTAGCGAGATTCAACTTCTGCAGATCTGCCTCCTATGAAGTCTTCTCTAGAACTTCTCGTAGTTTTTTCTAACTTGGCTTTCTTCTTACTGAGCTTCCTTGCCTTCTTTCCGGTGATCTAAGTCTCTGGATTCCTCTTTCTATTATTATTCTTATCTTTTCTTAGCATAGTGACTTCGCGTTGTCGATGTTCTTTCAAAGGGTTCAAAGGTAATACCTCTTTTCTTACTAGGTCCTGGGTGGACATACTTTCTTCTTGCATGGGCGGGTTCTTTAAGTCTTCTTGTGTTCTTTCAACTTCGACAACTATTTCTCTTGCCCTCTGTTGCTTCGACTTATCTTCTTGTTCTTCTATTAATCGCTCTATTCTTCAAGCTATGAGATCCCTTAGTTCTTTATTTTTTTGTTTTGTGGTTTCCTCCTCTGCTTCCCTTTTGATATGATCCTTCTCAATCCAAGTGTTTCCTAACAAAAGTGGAAAAGGGGCGTTGTTCTAAATAAAATTAATGACTTCAAACTCCTCTTCAGTCAATGTTTCATGAGAAATCATAGGTATGTTAGTAACTCTTCCACATAGGGTTATCATCTTTCCTCTAAACAATCCTACCCTTCCCAATGAAGGTACCATAGTTGGCTTTCCCAAAATTTCCCAAGTGATTTCTGGCATAATATTCACATGTGTTTCTTCATCCAATACATAATCTATGTCGAAGTCTTCTATTCTTGTCACTATGCGTTTTTTTTCTTTTAATATCTCTGACAAACTAACATCCTTGTGGTCACCCATTGCTTCTTTTAACTATACTAACATAGTCTAAGCTTTCTCTGATTATTTCTCTTTCTGATTTTCTAACATAGCCTTAGTCTCTTGACCTTCTTTATAGTTTTCTTGTCTCATGTTCATCTTTTCAGCTTTAGGAATCATCCTTGAGAAATCCTCAACCTCATGACCAATAACTTTACAACAAAGACAAATGGGACCTATACTAGGGAATTCTTTAGCAAGATGTCCTAGTCTTCTGAAATTATAACACAGTTTTAATCCTCTCTTTATTTTAAACGATCCCCATCTTCTCATGTATTGTGCACTGGGATCACAGTGCTGGACCTGCAATCTACACAAATTCTTTCTAGGTTCCTGCATCCATTTATTAGTCCAAAAATTCTTTCTATGCATAGGAATAACATATATTTCTCTATTTCTATCAAATTTATTCAGATCAACGCTTTCTTCTAACTGTTCCCTAACATTTATATTAGGAAAAAACCTATCAAACATACATATATTCATTCTTTCAAAATAAAAATTTCCACTTATCTTACCCTTACCAGAGAACAAAGCTTTAAGAACTTACCTATTTTAATCAGATCAAGTTTCTTTATTAGCATAGAGCTTCGCAAGTCAAGTAGAATACTGCACACTACAGCAATAGATCCATGCACAAAGATTTATCTTTTCTTCAGTTCCCAACAATCACAGTTTCGAGTCCCGACAATGGAACAATTTTTGGCACAGGGGTAGACCCAGGGTTCAATGCTTCAACAACACACCAACAAAACCCTAACTACTGGTCCTTTCGAAAACACCTGCGAAGAAGATGAAGTCTCACCTGAGGTAGAGGTAGGGGAGGTTGCAGGACTTAGTTGTCTACAACCAATCTGAGACACAGATCTGTGATTACAACACTTTGAAAAGCACTTAGATAACCATATACATTACTTTATGAGTTTCATTCACATCCCAGATTAAACCCTTATTACAGATCAACATAGTAACAATAGAGATCAAGAAATTCCAATCATGTATCACACAGCATTAGCTTGGATCTAGAATTCATTTATCTTTAATATCATTCAGCACTAATCAACAACATCAGATCCATTCATCATTCATTATAACAACAGTACTAAGAAAATAAACAACATAAATCATAAATCACATCGCACAAAGCACATCAAGACACCAGATATATCTGGTTCACCCCAGTGTGGGGCTACATCCACCAACTTATTCTTATTCTCCATTAGTATTCAGTATTGTTACATTTGTCTGCTCCTGTGCAAAAAGCCATAGAGCTAGACTCCGTAGAGGACAGGAGATCTACATGCAACGCATCAGATCCTCCGTCCCAAAACCAGGTCAAGGCACAGAGCCAAATCCTTAGTAGCACAAAGCCCTACTTTACACAGTCTGTCTGCACAAAGCAACTTACAACCTCTTGCACTAAACCAACATTAACACTTGCAACATATTGTGCATGTAGCCAACAACTTCTTATTATTACATCCCTTAGCTACTTATTTATACATTTACAAAGAGAATCATGGGTAAACCCATGGGTCGACATCCCTTAACCCATTACATAAACCCTAGTAAACCCTTTTCTCAGTCCATAAGCCCGCAAAACAAGTGATATCCCATGATCTCATCTCTGCTTGGGTGCTCCATCTTCGACCAGCTTGTCGAAGTCCCAAAAGTGGTCAAACACTACCAATGTTTCCTCACAACTTGGTCGAGGGCCAACAAATTCCATTTTTTATTTTCATTTTTCTCCACTTGCATTATCGATTTACATATTTTGATTTCATCATATGATATGAAAAAAGTGCAAAATTTTATTTTCTATATTAGTTGTTAATTTTGAAATTTTAATTTTTTATTATATGAACAAAGGGTGAGTGAGCCACCCTAAATTTGATGTTTTGATGTTTCCATGTAGGAACAGGTCTAACCAGGAGATGATGAGGTTCTCATGCACTCTACGGTGAGTACATTTCCTGAGCAGAAGCCAAATGTTATCCCCAATTTCTAGGTATAACTAAGGAGATTATGTATCAAGGCCCTCAGGCTGCAGACATGGAGTACTGAGAGACATATGACTGACAGTGTCCACATGAACAGATAAAGACCCACTTCCCCACCATGCATCCTCGTTTCATCATGATGGAATTCACCACATCAATTTTCTTTTGAAAGACAATGGGTATTTATCCATGAGGTACAAGTTAGATATTTTGGTAAGTGTCACTTTAATACTTGAGGCTTTTGAGTATGTTTCATTTAAAGTTGCTTTTGATTATAGAATGTTTGCTTGAAAATTATGTTATTTTCCTTGTTTCACCTTGGTGGTTGACATTGTTCCCTAGTAAGTGGTCACCCTTGGGGATGGGTTTTCTACTGGGAGGTCCCCTTGATGAGTCATCATACCATTCCCAATTATTCTTATCATTTTTCACACTTCATCATTTTCACCTCCTTATCTTTTGGGATTTTAGGTGTACTGACCCAAGAAGGGATTGTACCTCATTTCATGGGAAGAAGGGGCCAAAGGCCCAGAGGGAATGTAGCTGGAAAAAGATAAAATCCAAATCATAACCTTCCATATGCTCACCCGAAGAGGTCTTGAGAATAATGAAACATTTATCCTAAAAATCAAAGACCTGCAAGAAACAATTTCACATATATAAATGTCCCACTTGTTGAGGGATATACACAAGTGCATTATACCCTTTTCTTTACCCACAGACAATTTGTGTACCTCCAGCTTCAACTGACATTGTGGTACTACCTCCAAGTCTTATGTTACCCATTTGGAGTACTCAATTCTTCTGGACTTCAATAAATTAATGGAAAATAAATGGGATTGGAAAAAGGTTGAATTAAAAATGAAGGTGTTGCAGACCCTCTACAAAGGCACCCATAAATGAGACAATATGAACCCTTGTATATCATGAACCCCATGCCCAAAATTATTACCCCCGTATATTTCATTTTCTCCACATTAATTAGAAAGGGGTCCACTTAGGAAACACTCATTGACTTAAGGAATACCTCACCCAATAGATCACCTTGACAGCCCTCCTGTACCTAAAGTTGGAAAATTAAATAGGGTCTTTGAGCACTTGTTTAATTTGATGAAGTGGTTTTAATGCACATGTTTAGGTGGATCTTGTATTAAATGGAGGAAAGAGATAATACCTTGGATATTACACCTATCCTTATCTATCCCAATGAATTTCCTTTGGAGGCCTTACACCACACTTCTTGGTCTTGATCTCTTGACTAGGGCTAGGGTTTGTGGTGGTGATGATGATTTGATGGACACTTGGCACCTTGAGATGAGGAAAACCCATTGCACCATTGAGAATACCATAGTGGATGAAGGGAGAGCCTTTGGAGTCTCAGCGACTTCCTCCTATTGTTCAATAACTGTCCAAAATTACCAAGACGCCACCCCCTTAGGGCTTGACATCACCTTTTAGGGTTTCTTTGTGTGTAAAATCAAAGTAAAGTTGTAAAGGGGGGAAATTAAGGTGGATGTCGCCCTTATTTTTTGGTTTATCCTAACAAAATGTGGACAAACACTTTTTAGAGGTTTTGTATAAAAAAGGATCAAATTAATTTCATTTGAACATAACTCACTCTCTCTTGAACGATAGACTTGGATGAAATTCTCTCCCTCTTTAGGAATTTTCTATATATATCTCTTTTACTTATGTTATGGATGCTTGTTAATTTCTTATGGATGGATAAATTGGTGCACTACCTTCTTGGAGGCTTCTCTCTTGCATGTTGATGGAATATTCTTGGTAGATAAGGGATTTACATGCTTTCTTTTGGAATTGGTAAGGAATTTTTTGCCTGTGGTTAGTAATTTATTCTTGTTTCAAGGATATTATTGTTTAAAAACCTTGGAGGAGTATAAGGACATACACCATCCACCAAGTCTATCATAATTGTTATTGGATAAGCTATTATCGAGGTTGCTAGAAAGAGTAAAAGGGCTTACACCCTCCTAGATTTACCTTGTTAGATTTTCTTTATCTATGGAGTAAAAGGGATTACACCCATAGAGAAGTAATATATCTAATTCTTCTACCCAAGACTCCATAACCCAATGAACTAGGAACTCATCTACTTACATTGGAGAAATAAAATTATTGCATTGGTATATGTGAAAAGTTGAGATTTAGCAATTGTCTAAGTTGGAAATTCTTCTTCGTGCTCAAGGCTCTCTTCTTCCCTGAGGGATTTTTGCTTAGACAAGTAATTATTATTTATTTTATAAATAAATTCTATAGCCATTAGGGCTGCACAAAACTCTCGTTTTCATTCATTTCTCTCTGATCCACCACTAAAATTTGCTTGTAAACCTAGATCATTGTTATAGTGATTATTAGCTATCATTTCCTCAGTTTACTTGTGAAATTTTGTGGTTGGATATTGTTGTTGTAGAAATCCATTTCTACATCCATAAGTCTTCCCTAACACTTTGCTGATAAATTCATTTTGCAACCCTAGTTCTCCATCAAAAGTTGAGCTTAAGTATTGGAATATCATCTACATGTTTTGGGATTATTTTTCGAATAATCATTAGATGAATTTGATGGTTAATTATGCAGTTGTTATAACTTGTTCTTTTATGTTGTAAATATGATATATGATGCAGTTATGGGATAGCAAGTATGTCCTGCTGATTCCCCTTAGGTTTTGACGCTTATATCACACTATATTGTCTTGTTTTGGTGTTCTAAATGTGTTTGTAGGGATACAACCTTGGAAACTATCTTCCACCTTCCAAGACCTTTTTTCTAAGTCTCAAATCCTATCTTGAATTTGACCATATGGGTTCCCTTCATTATCTCTCCACCCTCTGTCTCAATACCCCTAGGTTCACTCGGGATTCACCCCTTGTGTCGGATTTATCCTTCACTAAAGAGAAGGGAGGGTTTATCTAAGGTGGCAATGGGTATACTCTCCTGTAGTTGTCCAACTATTGTGGATTCGGTCGAGATGTTCAAATTTTTCATTTTTCCTATAGCATTGAATTGTGCTCTACCATAGATAACTCTACATGGAATTACCACTATGAGGATATACGTCTTCTCGGAAGCATCAATGAACAATGTTGACAAAATCTGTCGCTGAAAATTCTGCGTGAAATTTAGCAAACAATGTGGGTGTGTCACAAGTTACTCTACATGCAGAATACTGCAACAATAATAACTTGTCACATATCTTTATGGGTTGTTCCACTGTGCCAAATCATCATTGTTTGTTCCTGTGAAGACAAATACTTAGGAAATATTATTTTCAATAAAATTTTAGAACTTGTTGAAATTAATTGCGCACATTCTTCTTGCAATCACATAAATTCATCACTCTACCAAGACAACTTATACATAGAGTTTAACAATTCAAATACACGGTGCAACAACACTACACGCTTTGTTCTTTATTTTTATTAATGAAGAAGAAAATTTACACAGAAAATCTCTTTCCTTCTTGGTCTCTTGGACCTGTGCGATCCACACTTTAACACATTCAATCTCACACACTCGCTCCCCTCTGCCTCTTAAAAAGAATTCAATACATATCGAGCCCTCAGATATCTTGCAAACAAATGAATCCCAAGTTATATTAACAAAATCCTAAAATAGAGATATGTTCCTAATATTTAGCAATAGATTTAACACCTATTACAAACAACTCGATATCTAATCAAACAAAATCAACAAAAATGTCTTCTAAAGACATTTTATAATTATTACAGAAATAATAAAAGAAATTAGGGAACCAAATCCCTTGGTAAATGTCTTTGATCCTTGAGATCAATTCTAGAACTTGTTGTTAGATGCTCCTGCATCAGACTCCGGGGGAAGAAAAGAACTATTCATATGGTCTTCAAGGTCTGCACTGTACTTGGAAATTTCAGTTGTTTTCATCCAAGTAGCATCCTCTTTTGCTCAACCTTTCATTTGACCAAGTACTAGAAATATACTGTGTCTATGGTTTTCTTCAGTAGTTTCATATCCAATATTGTCTCAGTCTCCTTCTTCACTGTTATGGGTAGTTGTTCTTTCCATCCTATGGTCTGATCTCCATCACTTGCAGGTTCATCTATTGAAACATCCTTTGTCTCCTTGAAGGGATACAAATATGTAACATTAAATATTGGAGAAATTCCAACACCACTTGGAAGTTATATTTCATAGGCATTAGAAGAAAATTTATTTAAAATTTTACATGGTCCAATATTTTTAAGCACTAATTTGTTATAATTCTCTACAGGAAACCTCTTTCCTCAAATATGCCATGACCAAGACACCAACTTAAAAATCCACTGGTCTTCTCTTTTCTTATACTTTTGGCTTCTCTCTTGCAATTTCTAGTTGATCCTATCCTCTCTTGTATACTCACTGCAAAATCCTCACCATCAATACTTCTGCATTCCTACCTTCGGGAATTCCTTAACTCATACACTCCCCTAGGATGCATTCCATACAAAATTTTGAATGGACTCATCCATGTGCTTCTATTTGGTGATTCACTATATGCAAACTCATCTTTACCAAGCATCTAATACCACTGCCTAGGGTTCTAATTCACAAGGATTCTCAAAATATTTCCTAGACTTCTATTTACTACCTTGGTATTTCCATTAGTCTATGGATGATAGGATGAGATAAAACTAACATTAGTAACAATATTTTTCCATAAGTTTCTCTAAACGTGTCCCACAAATATAGTGTCTCTGTCAAAAACTATACTTTTGGGTAAACCATGCAACCTTACAACCTCTTTAAAGAACAAACTTTCAACATTTTTTGCATCACTAGTCTTGGTACAAGCAATAAAATGAGCCATTTTTTAAAATCTTACCACAACATAGATTGAATCATAAACTCTCTATGTTCTTGGTAATCCAAAAAAAAAATCCATACTCACTGCATCCCATGGCCTACTTGGAATGGGTAGTGGCTGATACAACCCTATATTTTGACTTCTCCCTTTAGCATGTTGACAAATTTTTCACTTCTCCACAAACTTCTTTACTTGATTTTGCATACTTGGACAATAATAAAAATCATTTACCTGAGAAAAGGTTATATCCTGTCCAAAATGTCCTCACAGTCCTCTATTGTGTTTTTCTTTGATCATATTTTCCCTCATTGAACACTTTTGTATGCACAATTTAGTGTTCCTGAACAACAGTACTTCCTATATCATATAGTCCAACCATTGACTTATGTTACCAGAAATGGGATTTTCACAAGATGCATATGCATCCCTAAAATCTACATCATCTTGATACATTTTTTTTAAACCATCAAATCCTAAAGTGTTGACTTGAAATTCTTGCAAAATTAAATTAATTCTACTCAAAGCATGAGCAACCTTATTAGTCTTACCACTTGTGTGTTTAATTACAAATGTAAAATTATGCATAAATTCAACCCACTTGGCATGTATTTGATTCAATTTTTGTTGACTACTTATAAATTGTAATGCATGAGTGTCATTGTACAAAACAAATTTCTTGGGAATGAGGTAATTCCTCCACTTCTTAAGTGCTTGAAAAATTGCATAAAATTCCTTGCCATAAGACGAATATTTATGTTTTTATTCATTTAATTTCTCACTAAAATATGCAATTGGTCTTTGCTAATCATTCAAGATTGCTCCTATTGCAATCCCACTAGCATCAGTCTCAACTTGAAAAATTTATCAAAGATTGGCAAAGCTAACACATGTTTTTCAGTAATATTTTTCTTCAATAGTTTAAAATTTCTATCAGTTGCTTCAGTCCACTTGAATGGATGTTTTATTTTTTTGATAGTTTCTACAATAGGTGCACATATCTGACTGAAACTTCTAATGACTTTTCTATAAAAACTTGCAAATCCATGGAAACTTCTTACCTCAAATGCATTTTTTGAGGTTGGCTAATTCACAATTGATTGAACCTTTTCTGGGTCCATATTCAAACCTTCTTCAGACACTACAAACCCCAAATATATAATATCCCTCTTCATAAATCTACATTTCTTCAAATTTATCAGCAGTTTTTCCTTCTGCAAGGTACTCAAAACCATCTTGAGATTCCTTAAATGTTCATGTTTTGTCTGACTATAGATCAAGATGTCATCTAGATAGACTATCACAAACTTTCCAATAAATTCCTTCAAAACTTCATTCATTAACCTCATAAATGTACTAGGAGCATTTGTGAACCCAAAAGGCATCACCAACCATTCATACTATCCATTATTAGTCTTGAAAGCAATTTTTCATTCATCGCCTTCTATAATTCTAATTTTGTGATATCCACTCTTTAAATCAATATTTGAAAAATATTTTGAACCACTCAAACAATCCATCAAATCATCTATGTGAGGCAATGGAAATCTGTGCCTTATGGTAATTTTGTTGATTGCTCTAGAGTCAGTGCACATGCACCATCCTCCATCCTTGTTTGGGATGAGTATTGTTGGTACAACACATGGACTCAAACTCTCCTTCACCAATCCTTTATCTAACACCTCTTGTACCTTCCTTTTAATCTCTTAATTCTCTTGTGGGGTCATTCTATAGGAAACTTTATTAGGAAAACTTGCTTGACGGATTAAATCAATTTCGATGGCTAATATTGTTCACATGAGGTAAAGTAATTGGTAATTCATCCACTATAATATCAGCAAATTCATCAAGCATAACGTTAACTTCTATAGGTAAATCATCTAGGTTTGTGTTAGTGAATATTACCTTTGGCTTACCAATTAAGACAAAATGCATCTCTTCTTATTTCTTGACCTCTTGCAATAGCTCCTTCCCACTTATCAGCAGTACACTTGGACCAATATCTTCCTTGGTTGTCTCATCCTTCAAAAGTAAAAACACATGGTTGTTCCCATTCTTTTCGAGAGAATAAGTGTTCCTTCTACCATCATGGATGGATTTCCTGTCATATTGACATGGCCTTCCTAACAAAAAATGGTAGGTGTCCATGTGCATTATATCACATAACACCTCATCCTTGTATCTACCAATATGGAATTCCACTTTACACTATTCATTCACCAAAATATGATGTCCCTTCTGCAACAAGGTCACTCTGTAGGGAGTGGGATGTACTAGCCTCTACAATCCCAATTTCTCTACCATCTCTATGGAAACCAAATTGTTTGTGCTACCACTACCAATGACAATTTTACAACACTTATCTCTTGACTTACATACAGTCCTAAACTGACTTTTCCTTCGAGTTGGTTCATGAACCTCCTTTTATTCCTTAACCAAAACTCTCTTCATCAACAATGATTCCCCTACCTATAGAGTTTCTTCTTTTGCTACTGCATTCACATATTCTTCCTTTGTTTATGCAACATGTGCATTCCTCTTATTTGTTGCCTTGTTCTCTGGACAATCCCATGACATGTGTCTTATTTTACCACATGTATAACATCCCATTTCTCTACCTCTTCCTCGACCTCTTGAGAAAAATATTCTTCCTCTTGATGAATGGCTACTTGCACTTCCTGCCTCTTCTTTTGAAGGTTTAAATATTCCTTTGTTAGATTTTTCTTTGCCTCTTGCTAGATTCATTCCTTTTTTTCTCTAGCTCTGCTTTCTATCCATATTCTCTTCTACCTCCAAAGATTCTTGGTATGCATCTTCAACAGTTATTAGGGACAAAAGGTTGATTTCCTCTTGTGATCTAAAAATGGATAGAGCCCATACAACACTTGATCCAAAAATATTACTAAGTTCAATACCACTTTCTTATTCCAAAATATTTTATTTACAGTGCTTATAGAATGGAATTGATTTATCTTACTTAACCAAACACTCTAAAAAATGATCATAACTTGCATAATCCATCTTACATAAGCAAATGCAGAATTACTTTATTAATGCTCAAATGCTTCAAGTACAATAAAAGGAATTTACAATACAACATATGAAGATGCCCTTAAAATATGTTGCTTTGACATAGAAAAGAACATCACCCTTGCATTCTATATATGGGTCCTAGATCCCTTTAATTCAACAATAGGAACCAAACCCGCCACCGAGGCCCAGTTAGACTCTACAACGTTTAATAGTGGAATGGTTCTCTAGATCTTGCGATCCGGCCAATTTATCGACGGGCTTTACATTTTCTTGTGAAGGCTCCTCCTTCAGTTTTGACTTTCTCTTTTTTGTACTTTCTCTTAGGTGGGACTGATATGAGATGTAAGCTGGTATAAACCAACTTGGAAACAAACAAGATTAAGTTTAACTATTGGGGAAGAGGTTGAGCTTGGGATAACCCGCTACTCAAGCATGCAGACGACAATTTTATACCACAAACCTAGTAATAATATGTTAATCATGTGAGCATCAAATTACTGTCTGAGATACTAATTGTCAGAAAGAAAACACATATGTGATAAGATAATGGCAAGAAAAATAATTCACCTACTATAATCATCCATCACATAATAACACAACGATTCGTCTTCATCATAAAGAAAAGAACTGTAAAATATTGCATCAGATAACTTAACAATAGATTCAATAGCTCTAAGTCATTACAGAATCCATTCATGAAATGAGATAGGAAATAGTTCTTCTCCACATCCAATAACACATTTAGTTGATGAAAATATAACTTGTCTCTGGTCCAAAAGGACTTCTCAATTAAAGGTAGCTCAGAAATAGTTCTTAACAAAACCAGAAAAGAGAGTTTCTTGCAGCAACCATCGAACTCTAACTAATTGGTCGATGTTCTTATTTATAACAACAAATTCAAATGAAAATAATGGATAAGTGTAGATAAGTAAACAAAATTCGCCACGTGGCATTCTCTTCTAACAATTTTTCTAACAGTCAACTCAAGATATCACTTGAAAGGGTGACTTTTCTCATACTCCAACCATGAACAACTCCTCCCAGTTTTGGGCGTATGGAAATTTGTGTTGTTCCATCGGGGCCATGCAAACTTCTCTGATCTCCACCACATGTGTCTGATACTTGATCAAACTAGCACTTAACTATTGAAGCACAGCCTGAGCACTGATCAGATGTTCCAAAAATTGTTGCACCTGTCTTGGCGCTATGTCGGTCACCTTTGCTAGTCTTTCGGCCCATGAAGAATCTTGCTTGTTGCATGCTTCGACTATTTCATGCAAGTAGATGAAGTCGTCGGATGTGTCGAACTCGAGTATTTTGATATCCTTCATCACCTTGTTGATCTTCGGACCCAGTTTCTCTTTGATTCCTCTATGAAGTTACGAAGACAATTTTTCTCGATAGTCGAAGGGATCTTTCCTACAATTGGAATTAAAATTGTTTAGAAATTTCTTACAAAACAATGCTCGGAAAAATATATGTAAAAACGTAAGCGTGAAGAATCCAGACTGGTGCATACCTGTAAAGCTCCCTAAGCCTGGTTGTTTTATACTTACGTGGTATGTGCAACCCTTCGAATTATCTGCATCGTCTATGTTAGCATTATCATTTTCCTTCAGTTAGGGTGGGTTACATACGCACATCATAGCATGACAGATCCGGTATGGAAAACATGAGAGTTAAAGTCATGCCAGTGGTTGGTTGGCCCTTGGGTTCAAGAAAGGAGGTCAGAGCTGAACATGTGCCTAAAGTACGAGTAAGTTCCAAAAGAGTTGGATATTGTCATAAGGGAAGTCATTAAACGCTTCAGGTCGAGGCAAGTTTCTCAAACAAGAGTCGCATCAGCAAGTGCATCAACCATCATCATCTCATTATGGAGGCTAGGGAATTTAAAAAATAAATCGAGGTGATCGTACCACACATCCTCTGCAAATCCTATCGGTCTCATATCACATGCCCCGGGTCATACCCGTCGTGCAGATGTGACACAGAAATTATTTAAAACATTCTGTTGCAAAGCATTCAGTGTTCCCTCACACGTTTTGACTCACTGCCCACTCCGTTATAAATTCTAGATGTTTTGTATGTGTTCTACTTACTAGCCGAGCTTATGCACTGACTCATCTCGTGAGCCCATCTTGATCAAATTATTTTCTTTGGGCCTTTTTCAAGCCACCCATGCATAAGTTAGATACGTTGTTGCACCAAGGGAACTCCTCAAAACTCAAGATGAGGCCTGCGAGGTAACCGAAGTTCTAGGCCTGAGCCCCAAAATGCCTGGGACTCACTCTTATTTGCAGCGGGTGTTCTTAAGGATATAAAGGGAGAGTCTTACCTTTGCATGGAAACGATGGTATTGCCCCATGAAAAGGTCGAACTGGAAGAAGTTACGACGAAAGGACTCAGGTTGGAAGGAATGCTTCCTCAATAGAAGATATCGTGGAGGAGAGGAAGGCAAGGGAAGAATAAGGAAGTCGAGGAAATCCAAATCCCGATTGATTCATGTGCACGTTCAGCCACCGAGGAGTTCTTAATGCACTCTATCCAACTCGAGCCTGTTGAAACCACAAGTCGAGGAAGCGGGATCAGAATGAGGAGGAAAGAAGCCCCAGGTTATAACGTTCGAGAACCTAGTCAGCAGCTAGAGCAGGCACAACTCACCATAGCTGAACTCTACCATGAAAATAGAGAAATACAACGGTAGTTGGCAGAAAATACCCTTGAGATGTCAGCACCACAAGGTCATGAAGTGAAAGTAACCTGGCTCAAGAGGAAACTTCGGGAGGCACAAGATATGATCGTGTAGCTGCGAGATGCGCACAGAGTGTCAGAAGAACAAAAAATGAAAACACCTCAGGGAGCATGAAACAGTCGGGAAGAAAGTCCACGTGCAGAAGAGGCATGATCGGTGAACTCTGTTTTGTATTCTCAGATGCGACGCAAACTTTTGATAATTTTCCCTTTTTGTGTGGAGATTTTCATGTTCTTAATGTAACCGGTTTGACTGGCCAAAAGTTATAGACATTGTCTAATGTATGTAACTTGAGCTCAACGGAAATATTATATATAAAGTCTCAAAACTTTGACAAAAGGATTCTGGTTATAGTGGTTGAATGCATCATTTCTTCTCTTTGCATGTGTATCTACTAGGTTCTTTGTCCAATTTTCATGTAAGTTAGCCCTGATTTTATACTTAGGGTTTCTCTAAGTTTCTTTTCATTCTTCGTTGATATCCTTTTGCAAAAAAAACCTTCTGATGCCAATCAATTTCATTGTACGGCGTTGACGTGGCATCACTGACTAGGGATACAGGGTATTGAAGACTGGGAACTCAGCTCATGGGTAATGGTCGAACTTGGGACATTTGTTTAAGTCGAACACTCTAAGATTAACTTGGGACCATTGATGCATTTGGTAATTAAACCTATAGCATAGTTTCCTTGTGGATTATCGTCCTCGAAAAATCCCCGATACCGAAAATGTTTCAAAGGTCGGCGATCAGCGATATCATTTCTTTCTTCGTTAGTTCTTACTCCTTTATCCTTTTGTCAATGCAAAAGGAGTCGGTCATTGGAGATATCCTTGGTGAAGCTTGTCGTGAAAGAAAACTCCCGTCTGTCGACGCCGACGAAGATCGGTGCTCGGCTACCTTAGTTCTCGAGTGATTTCCTTTCATGATTAATCCTTTTCGATGCCGAATTTCTTAAGCATGTCGGGGAAAAGTCTTGACTGTAGATTATTTAATTGAATGTTAGTCTTTTTAAGTTATGTGTTTTTCGTATGCTCAAGAAAACTTTGAGAGAATTAAATGAGAAAATGATAAGAAAATGCAACATTTTCCATACTGAAGTCCAATCAAACAATGTGAAAAGATCAAGTGGTACCCCAAAAGTAAAATTTGACATAGACTTTTTAGGGTGTGTTGAGTGCTCAACAAATGGCAATTTACTGGGCGAAAGCAGAATCTCTATTCCTCCTTCAGGCTCGGTTGATATGAAAGTTGGTGGAGAACATAACTATTTTAAATCAGAGCCTCTTTTACCCTTGCATTTGAAATTATTCAGTTGATTATTCTGGGTCTTCTTGTGGGGTTTTCCACCTTTATTCCTCCTTCATTTACTGTAACCCTGACTCGTGCCCCTTTTTGACAAAAATATAGTAAATTATTCACTGGCATGAAGCCTTTAGTTACCTTTAATACCTTGCTACGGTGTTGCTATGCTTCCAGCAAGCATCCATAGCCCCGACGGAGTCACCTCGACATCACAGACCTTGCTCCTCTACCAACGAGCATCCATAGCCCTGGTGGAGATATCTGCATACCCTCTCCCACTATTCACTCATTTGATAAAGTCAATTTCATTTCGGCAGAATGCCCTGAGCGAGTGAGAGAGGATGACGTCTGTTTAATGTGCAAAGTGAGATGGTTCAGGTGAATCCTTTGCTATCTTTACCTTCGGGGTTCATGTAGTCATTTTCAACTTTCCAACTTTCCCTTAAGGTTTCACCAGACCACCAATCAGACCTTTTTTCATTTTTCCAAAGTTGTTCATCTGCACGGGTTTGTTACACATCAAAATTACTCACTTCAATGATGACATGTTGTCGTCATTACAAGTGTTGCAAGTGTCGCATTTTGGCCGCACGTGTCGCAAACATCATACAATCATATTGCCTATGTCGTGTCTTGAACGACATCACAAAGAACACTTGAAAACACCCTCAGAGGTTGGTTTAAGAAGGATAAATCATCTGATGAAGAGTACAAAGCTTTCTACCATGAAAAAAAACACTTAAAAATGAATTTTGAAGGGCATCGCTCCCCCACGCACTGATAGGGAATGCTAGCGCTCCCTGACCTTCTTTGGGGGAGCGTTGTAGCACTATGTACACCCTTCTGGGGGAGCGCTAGTATTGTTTGAGGAAATCTTGGGCATCACTCCCCTACCCACCGACAGGGAGCGCTAGCACTCCTTTCCCTTCTTTGGGGGAGCGTTGTAGCACTTTGTGCGCCATTATGAGGGAGCACTTGTTGTGAGAAAATCAAGGAAAGATCCCCCTTTATCTCTGAAATCAGTTGGATTCGAATCTGAGGTCAAGGCTGGATCTTAGGGAGGATCCACAACTGATGGAGAAAAATCCTCAACCTATCCCAAGAATCTCTAAGGTGGTTAGACCTCTCTAAGCCTATATAAGGAGGCCTCCTCGTGGTAAAAGGGAAGGGTTTTAGAGATACCAAACTTATGATCTCATGAGAAGTGGTATGGAGAGATTGAGAAATACATAACTTATGATCTCATAAGGAAAGGAGAGGACATTGAAGGCATCAAACTTATGATCTCATAAGGGAGATATTCAGTGAAGCATAGTAATTTTGTTTGTGGATTATTTGAGCAAGGGGTTGGACAAGGAGAGCTTGGTGAGGTTGTTTCATCTGCATCAAAGGTCTGTAAGTATCTCTATTGAGTTCTCATTAATATATGTTCTTGGCCTATTTCCTTCAAGATTGTGTATGCCTACATGAACTTGTCTTTGATAGATAGATCTAGTTTTGAATTAATCATGGTAGAATAGGAAGTTGTTTTTTCTTTGTTGTTATTGGATTGCAGGGCTTGTTGAATAACTTGGGGATCAAGGCTCAACATGGACCGAGCAAGGACAAACATCGTAAAAAGGTACATATTCTTCCTTTTCTCTATTTGATTGACTTAACTAGGTTGAAAGGGATGTCAGTGTTCAAAGTTAGCACTTTTTTGTCTTGGTCATAGGGGTCTAGCTACCAAGAGGGAATTCACATGTCCGCAGGGGGATTTTCCTATAACAGGGTTAGAAATAGGAATCCAAAAAGAAACTGCAAGTTCCTGACACTTCTTGTGTTGTATGTGAGCAATGAGATAGGAATAGAGTTCTCTATGTCACATGATTTGAGGTCAACCATTGTCTTGCTAAACACAACCTTCAAAAGTGAGGAAATCAAAACAGCAAAAGAAAAAAAAGAAAAAAAAGTAATTCGCAATCAACCTAGCTAAAACAAAACTCATGAAATACGCACACAAAACATAAAACTAAATTTATTTATTTTTAATGAAAATATTTTTTTAGGGCTTGGCCGTTTACTAGGAGGGCGTCAGATTCCCCCCTCAGATAAGTACCTGCCCCAATATTCTCAGGCACCTAGAAAGGCCCAAGCCATAGATTCTGAAACTTAGAGTCTTTGCCTTTAGGCTCATTTGCTTTGTCCCATTTTACGACCAAGTCCCCTATTTCAAAATTCTTCTCTTTAGCCTTATGCTTTTCAAACCATCTTTTAACGATCTTCTTATGGCCATGAACTTTGATTTATCATTTTCCCTCTCTTCCTCTAGCATGAGCAGAGTGTTAATTCTTTGTTGTATGACTGATGAAGGTTGTCCTCCAGAATCTTGGGCCAGTTGAACAGATGGAAGATAAAGCCCGTTCAAGAGAATGGCTTCTTGACCGTACACTAGGAAGCATGGGGAATTTCATATAGCTTCCTTGGGTGTAACTCTATCTTCCCATAAAGCGTTATGGAGTATATTATGCCAATTTCTCTGATTGTTCGCAATCGTTTTCTTCAATATTATGACTAGGTTCTTATTAGTTGATTTTTCCACTCTGTTTCCCTGTGGGTAGTAATTTGCAAAGTATCTAATTACGATTCCTTTCTCTAGAGAAAAATTTGTCAACATGGTGGAAGAGAAGTAAGTTGCATTATCAAAAACTAGGACAGAAGGGACCCCAAACTTTGTGATCCGTTGTTTTTCTATGAATTGGATTACCACCTTCTCATTTACATGGGTCAGAGGGATGGCCTCTGCCCATTTCGTGAAATAATCGATGGCAGTAAGTATATACTTATGTTGTTTTGAAGAGCTTGGTGTAATCTCTCCTATGATATCTAACCCCCATTGATCAAAAGGCCTAGAAACAATCACTAGTTGGAGTGGGATTGTTGCTCTCTTCTCTTTCCCAACACTTATTTGACAGGTTGTGCAGTTTCTAGCGTAAGTGTGAGCATCCTTAAACAAAGTGGGCCAATAATAACCAGCTCTCAGTATCTTATGAGCTGTGGTGTTTCCTGCGAAATGTCCACCAGAAGGGCCATCGTGGAACTCCTTTAGAACTTTGTCTACATATTCACATTCGAGACATCTTAATAGTACCCCATCATAATTAACCCGAAAGAGTACCGAATTTATGAGGCAATATTGTGAAGATTTTAACCTAAGAGCTCTCCTTTCCCTAGGGTTGAGATTTTCTAGACAAGTCCCATGGTGTAGGAGATAATTTAGCTTCATGTACCAAGACTCTTGTCCTGGGGATATGTATGAAACTTTGCCACACCATAATGCCATTTCATTCTCCCACCTGGAATCTTCATTTACTTGGTCCTGGTATTCGGCTGTGAGTTTGCATAGCCCTTTCCCTTTAACTAGTTTAGCAGGTTTTATATCTAGATCGAATTATTGAACTACTTCCATTAAGTTCCCTCTTCTTTCCTCCATCTCCTGTTAAGTGAATAAGGATCGGACCGCAGGGTGAGGCACAATTATTTTGGTGTGGTTATTGAGGATGTAAGACCTGAAGTGTTTTACTTCTTTATAAACTCCATAAGCCTGTTTATCTATGACAGGATAATTTAATTCAGCTCCTTAGACGTTAGTGCTCATGAACGACATTGGGGTCTTGTTGTTGTCATCATCCTTTTGATTCAATACCACAACTAACAATTGGTCGGAGGCGAAAATATAGAGGAATAAATCTCTATTAAAATCGGGACTTCGTAACAAGGGGGAGTGAGATATAACAGTTTTGATGTTGCTGAAAGCATCCTTTCATTCATCATCCCACTTGAATTCAGAATATTTACGAATCATCTTTTGTAAGGGTTTGATAGTTTCTGTGAAATCGGGATTGAATTTCCTTACGAAATTGGTTTTTCCGAAACATGAATGCATAGATTTCTTGTTGTGAGGAAACGTGAGTTGAGATATGGCCTTAATCATTTATGGGTCTATGTGAATGTCTGCTTGAGATATAATTTGGCCTAGAAACTTACCTTCCTCGATGCCGAAAATAGTTTTCTTAGGATTTAAGGATATACTATATTTCCTACACCTTTCGAAAATCTGAGTTAAGGGTTGGATGTGCTCTTCTATGTTCCTTGAATACACAGTTACATCGTCCAGATACACTACCACACACTTGTTGATTAGTCCCTGAAATGCTACTTCCATGGCCCTTTGGAAGGTAGACCTTGTGTTGATTAAACCAAAAGGCATGTGTTTATAAGTGAAGGTTCCCCACTTGGTTCGGAAGGTAGTTTTCAAACGATCTTCCTCTGAAACCAGGACTTGGTTGTAACCTGAGAAACAGTCCAGTAGAGAGAAAATATTCGAGCCAGACACAGTCTACAGGAGTTTCTCCATTGGCGGTAATGGGTAATTTTCCTTTTCTGAATCTCTATTGAGGTTCCTAAAATCTACGCATAAGCGGATTTCTCCAGACATTTTCCTCACAGGAACCAGATTTGCTACCCACGTGGAATGCCTAACCTGGAAGATGATTTTGGAATCTAAAAGTTTCTTTAATTCCTGATACATGAGAGGTTCCAAGGATGGGTGATACTTTCGGAGATTCTATTGGAAGGGTTTCACTTCGGGTTTTAACGGGATAGTGTGTTGAATGATACGGGTATCATAAATTTTCATATCTAAGTAAGACCATGCAAAGACATCTTGATATTTTCTGAATAGTTTGAGAGAAGCTTTCCTTTCCTCCTTAGATATAGTCATGCCAGGATTCACATTCTTTGGGTTTTCCGGGGTTCCAAGATTTATAGTCTCATGTATGGGACATGAACTACCGGTCTTTGCATTTTTGGGCCCCTTAAACCGTTCTTTCTGGTCAAAAATATTTTCTAAGTTAGCTATCCCCTTCAGAATTTTGTGAGACTTTGATTTGTCAGCTGGTTGACCTGTCCGAGTATCAATTTTCGTCGATTGTTCCTGGAATAATTCATCGTCAACAGATAGGTCTTTGAAATTATCTTGGTTAGTCAAAATGTTTATGATCTATTCATATCCTTCAAAGACTTTTCAATTAGAAATATTTTTAGGCACTGATGGTTTGTAGAGTAGCTCCACAGTGAACCGGGAGGCTTCATAATCTTCTAAAGGTGATAGCCTTGAAGAAGTTGTGGCCAGGGAATCAACAAGGATATTCTTTTCTCTGGGGATCGTGGTGAATTGAAAGCTTCAAAATGCTTTATTAACCTATGCACTTCATGTTTATAATTCTTTATGTGTGGGGAATTGGAATGTATAGTATTCCTTACTTGTCTAATGATAATCTTCGAGTCTCTGAAAACCTTCAATTCTTTGGCGTTTAAGTCTATGGATTTCTTTAACCCTTGGACTAGAGCTTCATACTCAGCAGTGTTATTTGTGCATTTGAATGCTATTCTACAGGACAGGAAATGACATTTACCTTTTGGATCAATGAGGATGCACCCTACCCCTAATCCTTCCTGTGATTTAGATCCATCAAAGTATATGGTCCAAACTTGAAAGTTAATTGTTTCTTCCTTCTTATTACTTTCTTTTTCTCCTATCTTTTGTTTTGTGATGTTTAGAATAGGTCCTTAACATAGGAAGGTTTCCTCTGTTGGTATCGGCGATTTCTCTTGAAAAATCATTTTGGAGTTCTGAGTTAGAGGGACATCATATCGAAGAGGAGAGAGGTTCCTGAAATAAGAATCGCAGGAATAATTGCCTAGCACAGGGAAATTTGTCGATGAGGGTTCGTTTAGGGTTTCTATATCAATGACAGTATGTTTTAGATACATTTCCCTATCAATTCTGATCATATTCTTGTAGCCCTTCAGTGGTAGCCAAAGGTGTGCCTAGTCTTTACTAAAGTATCTGTTTAACTTCTCAGACTAGTCTCGGCTCAATAAAAATCCATAAGCTTCTGGGATATCTACTACAATGATGTCAATCACTTGCACAAACTTAGGATGCATCATTATCCTGATCAATACATCTTTGAGTTACTCCATGACCTTCACCTGGGTTCTATCTAGTTGTATTACATGTTTATCTCTTTTGAGAGGAACGACATTTAATTTCTTGCAAATAGACAAAGGCATAACGTTGAAAGATTCTCCCGAATCAAATAAACAATTGTGGAGGTTCCTGTTGAAAACTTCAAACGTTAAAAGGAATGGTGGGACAAAGGGTTTTCTCTTCTTATCTTCTGAGTAGGTATTCACCATTGGTTTATTTACTAGATCTGTGGAAGTTAGATTTCCTCCTAGGTCAATGCTTGTCATGGGATTTTCTACTGATTTCAACATCTGTAATAGGAATTCCTCTGTTGAGGAATCCTACAAATGTCCATAAATGATATATTATCCTTCAACTTCTTCAAATATTCAACTACGTCGTAATCAAGTTTGGGCAACTCTCGAGTATGGATGATTATAGAGTTCTTACGGGGAGAAAAAGGTGCTTTCGGGTGATCGAGACTCGGTTTCCCTCTCAGGTTTTGGGTAGTAGTAGGATGTTTTGAGACAAGTGGACCCCTACTTCACGTTTGTGCAACCAGGACTTCTGCGGGTGGTTCTTGAACCTAAAATAAGTCGTCGGAAGGCATAATTAGGTCAGGATCCCATATCAACATGGTTGTATCTTCTAGTGGATCAATCTCTTCCTGATCGACAACATTCATAGCTGAACCGCTTGGTTGTTTGGTTAGGGAAACCTCATCTAAAAACCAGTTGGCCATCAAATTAATGGCATGCACCCATTGAGGGCAATCTCTTTCAGAGTGGTTTTCTTGATGGTAGGTACAGATAGAATTAGATGCCACATTTCCTAGATCGATATTTAAGTTTGTTGGGGGAGGTTCAATTTCTTTGAATGGTGGGTTCCTTTTAAAGAAAGGCTTATAGGGCCTTTGTCCTTGGTTTCCCTCCCCTGCACTTCTTTTCATGTCTATGATTTTGTTTGATAATTTCTTAACCATGTGTTGTAGATCTTCTATGTCTCCATTACCCTTGTTGGGAGTCTGTTCTGCTTGTTTCCCTGGCGGTCTAGTCAAAAGGAGTCCTCTCCTGGGAGGAGGTTGAACTTCTTTCTTAACTAAAGATACCTAGCCTTCTTTACAACCTTTCATCTAGAATTATATCATTTTGGATTCTTCAAAATTCTCAACCAGGGTTCGTTTGGTAGCCCTCTTCACAAACATGGAAATAGAAGTTGGGAGAGCATTAGCATAAACTTCGATTTCAACTCCTAAGGTGGTTTATCTTCAGGATGAAACTTGTTTAAGATGGTCGTGAATGTTTGATTGAAATATTTGACCCTTTCCTTCGAACTCATGGTGGCGGCGAACAACTCATCCATCATATCTCTCATAGTAGTCTCCTCTGCAAATTTATCTAGAAAATATTTCAAGAACTTCATCCAGCTAGTTATATATCCTATCGGCAGATTAAAATACCACGTGGAAACCAAATTCTCAAATGTATAGGGGGAAATCCTGCATACTACGTCTTCATGTTGGACATTCATAAGTATGATCGCTAGTATGAATTTCTTGATATGGTCTTCAGGCAATCCTGAAGTCTCGAGGTCGAATTTAGGAAGTAACATCTTAGTGTATTGGGGAAGATTATTCACTCGCTTTGGGATGGCCAAATCATCTCCGACCAACCAAGGTTGATTGTTTTGAGGTGGGTTTCTCCCTTCTTCATCATGGTCATTTTTATCTTCCATATCTTCGGATTCTGAGTTAAACTCCTCTTCTTCTGAAAAATCGTCTAGTTCAGAGACGTTGTCAGCTGTCATTTCGAGGATCAGATTAAGAGGATGTTCGATTTCAATGATTGTGAAATCTATTACGTCTTCTACTATGTGTACAAAACCCTCATCGGGAGTGTTGACCACTAGTCTACTTATTTTTTGTCTTCGAGGAAGTATCGGAGCTAAAGACAATGCACCGATCTGTCGAGCGTATGCTCTTATGATTCTTCTAAATTGATTTAATTCCTCATGAGGAAGAGCGTAAGGTATATCAGGGAACAATTGTTCTTCCTCGATCTGGGGTGAGTCACTCTTTTCAGGAGTTCTCAGTATGTGTGGGTTGTCTTGGGAATGAATAGCCATGCATGTGGGCTGTTTTGAATCTACAGGTTGTCTAAAATATTATATGAAATATATATTCAACCATTCATTCTTCAAGCCCTCATTCTAGCACCACTTCTGTTGATGGGTCCTAGATCACTTTAATTCAACAGTAGGAATCAACCCCTCCACCAAGGCCCAATTAGACTCTGCAGTGTTTAATAGTGGACTAGTTCTCTAGATCTTACGATCCGACCAATTTATCAATGGGCTTTACATTTTCTTGTGAAGGCTCCTCCTTCAGTTTGGATTTTCTCTTTTTTGTATTTTCTCTTAGGTGGGACCGATATGAGATGTAAGACAGTATAAACCAACTTGGCAACAAATAGGATTAAGTTTAACTACTGGGGAAGAGGTTGATCTTGGGATAACCCACTACTCAAGCATGCAGATGACAATTTTATACCACGGGCCTAGTACTAATACGTTAACCATGTGAGTATCCAATTACTGTCTGAGATACTAATTATTATAAAGAAAACACATATGCGATAAGATAATGGCAAGAAAAATAATTCACCTACACTAATAATCCATCACATAATAACACAATGATTCGTCTTCATCATAAAGAAAAGAACTGTAAAATATTGCATCAGATAACTTAACAATAGATTAAATAGCTCTTACTCATTAAAACATCCATTCATGAAACGAGACAGGAAATAGTTCTTCTCCACGTCCAATCACACATGTAATTGATGAAAATGTAAATTGTCTCTGGTCCAGAAGGACTTCTCAATTAAAGGTAGCTCGGAAATAGTTCTTAGCAAAACCAGAAAAGAGAGTTTCTTGTAGCAACCATCAGCCTCTAACTAATTGGTCGATGTTCTTATTTATAACATAAAATTCAACTGAAAATAACATCTAAGTGTAGATAAGTAAACAAAATTCACCACGTGGTGTTCTCTTCTAACAGTTTTTCGAACAGTCAACTCAAGATATCACATGAAAGGGTCACTTTTCTCATACTCTGACCAACTGATGAACAACTCCTTGCAGGTTTGGGCATATAGAAATTTGTGTTGTTACATCGGGGCCGCGCAAACTTCTTTGATCTCCATCACATGCATATGATACTTTATCAAACTAGAACTTAACTACTGAAGCATAGCCCGAGAACTGATCGCATGTTCCAGAAATTGTTGCACCTGTCCTGGTGTTGTGCCGGTCACCTTTTCTAGTCTTTCGACCCATGAAGAATTTTTCTTGGTGTGTGCTTCGACTATATCACACAAGTCAACGAAGTCATCGGGTGTGTCGAACTCGAGTAGTTTGATATCCTTCATCACTTTGTTGATATTTGAACCCAGTTTCTCTTGGATTCCTCGGCAAAGTTACAGAGCCAATTTTTCTCGAAAGTCGGAGGGATATTTCCTACAATAGGAATTAAAATCGTTTAGAAATTGCTTACAGAACAATACTTGACAAAATATATGTAAAAACGTAAGCGTTAAGAATCCAGACTGGTGCATACTTGTAAATCTCGCTAAGCCTGGTTGTTTGATACTTACGTGGTCTTTGCAACCCTTCATATTATTTGCACCATCTCTGTTAGCGTTGTCATTTTCCTTTAGTTAGGGTGGGTTACATCCGTGCACTATAGCATGAAAGATCAAGTGCAAAAAACATGAGATTTAAGGTCACGCCAGTGGTCGATTGGCCCTTGGGGTCGAGAAAGTATGTCAGAGTCGAACATGTGCCGAAAGTATGAGTAAGTTCCAAAAGAGTTGGAAATTGTCATAAGGGAATTCGTTAAACGCTTCAGGTCAAGGCAAGTTGCTCAAACAAGAGTCACATCAACAAGTCCATCAACCATCATCAGCTCATTATGGAAGCTGGGGAATTTAAAAAAGAAATCGAGGTGATCATACCACACATCCTCTGCAACTCCTATCGGTTGCATCTCACACGCCCCGGATCATACCCGTCATGCGGATGTGACACAGAAATTATTTGAAACATCCTGTCACAAAGCATTCAATGTTCCCTGGCATGTTTTGACTCACTGCCCACTCCATTATAAATTCTAGATGTTTTGTATGTGTTCTACTTATCAGGCGAGCTTATGCATTGACTCGTCTCATGAGCCCAACTCGATTAAATTCTTTTCTTTGGGACTTTTTCAAGCCACCCACGCATAAGGTAGATACATTGTCGCACCATGGGAACTCCTCAAAACTAAATATGGGGCCTTCGAGGTAGTCAAAGAGCCAGGCCTGAGCCCCAAAATTCCTGGGACTCATTCTTATTTGCAGCAAGTTCTCCTGAGGATCCAAAGGGATATTCCTACCTTCACGTGGAAATGATCGTATCGCCCCTTGCGGAGGCCAAAGTGGAAGAAGTTACACCGAAAGGTCTCAGGTTGGAAGGCATGCTTCCTCAATAGAAGATAACATAGAGGATAGGAAGGCCCAGGAAGAATAAGGAAGTTGGGGAAAACCAAATCTCGATTGAGTCGTGTGCACGTTCAACTGCCGAGGAGATCCTAATGTGTACTATCCGACTCAATCTGGTCGAAACCACAAGTCAGGGAAGCAGGAGAAGAACGAAGAGGACAGAAGCCTTGAGTTCTAACGTTCGAGAACCTAGTCAGAAACTGGAGCAGGAACAACTCGCCATAGCTGAAATCTACCAGGAAAATAGAGAACTACGACAACAGTTGGCGGCAAATACCATTGAGGTGTCAGCACCATAAGGTCATGAAGGGAACGAGACCTAGATCAAGAGGCAATTTTGGGAGGTGCAAGATATGATCATGCAGCTACGCGAAGCGCAAAAAGTGTCGAAAGAACAAAAAATGAAAACATCTCAGGGAGTGTGAAACAACCGGGAAGAAAGTCTACACGTAGAAGAGGCATGATCGACGAACTATGTTTTTCATTCTCAGACACGACGCAAACTTTTGATAATTTTCCCTTGTTTTTGTGGAGATTTTCATGTTCTTAATGTAATCGGGTTCGCTGGCCAAAAGGTGTAGACAGTGTCTATTGTATGTAATCTGAGCTCGACGAAAATGTAATATATAAAGTCTCGAAACTTTGACAAAAGAATTATGGTTATAGTGGTTGAATGCAACATTTCTTCTCTTTTCGTGTGTATCTACTGGGTTCTTTGTCCAATTTTCTTGTAAGTTAGCCCCGATTTTATAATTAGTGTTTCTTTGAGTTCCTTTTCATTCTTCGTTGATATCCTTTTGCAAAAAAAACCCTCTGGCGTCGATCGATTTCAATGTACGGCGTTGACATGGCATCACTGACTAGGGACACATGGTACTGAAGTTCGGGAACTTAGCTCGAGGGTAATGGTTGGACTCGGGACTTTGTTTAAGTTGAACATTATAAGCTTGAATTGGGACTGTCGATGCCGAAAAAGGTATTGGGGATCGGCTTTCGGAAATAAACCTATCACATAGTTTCCTTGTGGATTATCGTCCTCGAAAAAACTCCAATACCAAAAACGTGCCAAAATTCGGTGATCGGCGATATATTTCTTTCTTCATTAGCGCTTACTCCTTTATCCTTTTTTTGATGCCTAAGGGGTCGGTCATCGGCGATATCCTTGGTGAAGCTCGCCGTGAAAGAAAACTCTCGTCTACCGACACCAACGTAGATCAATGCTCGGCTACCTTGGTTCTCTCGGGTGATTTCCTTTCATGCTTAATCCTTTCCGATGCCAAATTTCTTAAGAGTGTCGGGGAAAAGACTTGACTGTCGATTATTTAATTAAATGTTAGTCTTTTTAAGATATGGGTTTTCCTATTCTCAAGCAAACTTTTAGAGACTTAAATGAGAAAATGATAAGCAAAGGAAGCATTTTCCATACTAAAGTCCAATCATACAGTGTGAACAGATCAAGTGGTACCTCAAAAGTAAAATTTGACATAGACTTTTTAGGGTATGTTGAGTGGTCAACACATTCCTCTTGAAAAAATGAGAAAAACGAGTATAAAATCGGCTATATTTTGCTTACAGTGCCCTAGACTCCCTTTGGCACACAAAATAATACAATGAACTTTTTTCAAATTTCTCAAATGCATAAATTGAGTGCATCATTAAATTCTTGGCGAAAAATGGTGCAAAAATGATATAAATACTTGAAATTCCATCAAGGTGACCCCCAACATGCTTTGCGATGTAGCCTCAAAAATGCATGTACCCTTAGGCACAAATTTCGAGAAAAATATCCAAAAAATGTGTGTACAATGCATTGGGTTATGTGCCATTAAATAGGCTCCCCTCTTAACTAAATCCCTAAATTCATGCAACCCCTTAACTATTATTAGAGGCATATCTGTAACCAACTAAATATAGTGGCAAGATGGTTAGTGGAAGTGGTTTAAAACTTTAACAAGTTTGACAGGTCAGGGGTTCCATTCCCACTGACTGCCATTGCCCATGGATTTTTTTTACATGGTTGGAACATAAATTAGTTATTATATATATATATATATATATATATATAAACTCTTGCACATATGTCATTGGTTTATACCATATTTCAAATGAATGTGATAGTTGTAAAATTTATTATATGTGTGTGTGTATGTTTAAAACCCATCAACTCTATGTATTAGGACCTCTGCATGGACTTTCGTTATATCAAATGGCAACGGACTAGGGGCTAAGGGTCGAGGGCTTAGGCCCTTGACCCTTTTTCATTCATATAAAAGTTTGCACCAATTTAAATATATAATGTGCCATAATCATGTTAAGTCCTTTGTTGTGGTGCGGTGGTGTGGAGAGATATGTTAAAACCTTTGGAGCTATAGAGTTCATGGGGTCGATTCCCTCAGAATCCATGATTTTATACACATATAACCATCACTAGCCAATGAGGGGTTGCCATGTGCCAGCCTCTCATTGTCTAAACTGTGCCACATGTCAACTTGGGTTTGGTCCACCTGTTGTACTACTTCCAACTCATTTGCTTCCATGTCACTTGCCACTTGTCAGTATCTAGAGTTTCCACTTGTCAACTTGTGAGCCTTCCACATGTCTCTTTAGGGTTGACGTTTTCCCTGGTTGACATGAACTTTGACCAGCCATAAATTTTGCATATAGACTCTGTTTGAGATGATTTTTGTGTCGTTGGAAATATTGTGACAAGTTATACTAATTAAAAGAGTTTTCAAGAGATTTTTAGACATTAAATGTTTGAGAATTTATGATCCCTTATGGACCCCTATGAGCATTTTGGATCCTCCTGGATCTCTGTGAGTTTTCTTGGATCCTCCTGGATCATTCCTCCCCACTGGGAAGCTTTTGGACCTCTAAATGGTTTACATTAAATGGGGGATATGCCTCCCCACTTGACTTGTATCTCTTCCCCATGCTTGGACCACTTGGCTCATTACAATCAATTGAATAACAAGGATGAAGGTTGAAATTATGTTGCTAACATAATAAATCATTCTCGGACTTCCACATCTATCTGCATTCGTATTTTCCACTATTGTCCATGCAAAACATATCAGCAGTGATAGCGAACATATAGATGCTACTGACAATGAATTAACAACATTCCTTCTCTTCCTAGAAAAATCCTTGTCACTTATGAGCTTCGAAAACATTGCATGTAAGTGACCTTCATTTGGAAAATTTGGAGAATTATGAAACACTTCATGACTAGGAGATAACTTGATTATTTCATTATTATATTCCAAATCATATCCTTCACTTTATTTTGCAGACATCATAGACACATTCTTTCTTGGATTCTCAACACCTAAAGTTCTGATTTGTGTCTCGTCATCTTAATCAAATCCCAAATCTTGTTGGATTGTGACAACAACCTTTTTTTTTCCTTTTCCTCCATAATTTTTAGGCCTTAATTCAGGATGATACTTCTAACAATGATCTTCATCATGTCCACTTTTCTTGCAATGAGTACATGTGAGCCTTTCTTCTTCATTCTTTTTTGTAACTACCTATTTCTCTTTTCCCTTTTTCTTACTTCCCTTTTGCTAAGAAAAATCCTTGGAGGAACCATCTTTATCATCCTTCCCCATGGAATCAAGATGCACAACTTGAACACATACTTCATCAAGATTAGCGGGATTTAACAAAAGAAGATTATGACGAATGTAACTATGGAAAGCACCAATGTATTTCAAAAGGGTTTTTGTAGAATGTAATGAAATATTTAAAGTCAATACTTTCTTTCTAAACTCCTCAGTAAAATCCTGCACACTCTATCCTTTTCCTTGCCTCAGATATTTCCATTCCATAATTTCCTTTTGTCGATATGCCAAAGGATAAAATTGTTTCCTTAATGCAGCTTTGAATTATGACCAAGAAGAGAGAATATTACCGCTCTTTTGGATACCTTCTTGAAGTCTACCTTCCCACCAAATCAACGTTGTGCCTTCAAGTCGAAGAGAGGACAATTGAATCTTTACCTCTCCTTCATCAATTTGTTGAACATGACAATAAACTTCCATTTTTCGAATCCAATTGTCTAGCTTCTCTACATTAGGATTGTCATAATACATGGGCAAGTTAAACTTGACATCCAACTTTAACAATGGCTTATTTGAAGAATTTTTCTTACGAGGAGATGAGGGCGGAGAAGTGGAAGGAGATGAAGGAGGTGAAGAAGAATATCTTGAAGGAGGTCGAGAAGGAGGAACATCATATTCTTTCTTAACTTATCTATAATTTTCTCCTTTTCGTAATCCTCTCTCACTGTAAATCTCTTCCACCAATGCCATTGCCTTCATATGATTAAAGGCATTGAAGAAATCATCTTCAAATTCATAAGGACCTATTTGCCTTGGTGAATCCATCTCTTCTCTTCAAGTGAAGCTCCTTGAACCAATTTTAGGATTATAAACCTCAAGCTTTCCTTCACCACGCTTGTGTTCATCCCTTGTAAGCAAGCACCTGTCAAACCATCTCTGATACTACTTGATCCGAAAATGGATAGAACCCATACAACACTTGATATGAAAATATTACTAATTTCAATACAACTTTCTTATTCCAAAATATTTTATTGATAGTGCTTATAGAATATAAGTGATTTATCTTACTTAACCAAACACTTTAACTGATGATCATAACTTGCATAATCCATATTACATAAGCAAATGCATAATTACTTTATTAATGCTCAAATGCTTCAAGTACAATAAAATGAATTTACAATACAAGAGATGAAGACACCCTTCAAATATGTTGCTAAGACATAGAAAAGAACATCACCCTTTCATTCCTCTAGAGAAACTAAGAAAAACGAGTATAAAATTGGCTATATTTTTCTTACGGTGCCCTGGACTCCCCTTGGCATGCAAAATAATACAATGACCTTTTTACAAATTGATCAAATGCATAAACAGAGTGCACTGTTGAATTCCTGGTGAAAAATCGAGCAAAAATAATATAAAATTCTTGGAATTTCGTCAAGGTGACCTCGGCACGCTTTATGGTGTAGCCTCATAAATGTGTGTACCCTCGAGCACGAATTTTGAGACCACTCTCCAAAAAATATGTGGAAAATGCATTGGGGTGTGTGCCATTATATAGGCTCCCCTATTAACTAAATATCAAAATTCATGCAACCCCTTAACTATTATTAGAGGCATAGTTGTAACCAACTAAATATAGTGGCAAGTTGGTTAGTGGAAGTGGTTTAAAACTTTACTAAGTTTGGCAGGTCAAGGGTTGCATTCCCACTGCCTCCCATTCCCCACAACTTTTTGTTACACGGTTGGAACATAAATTAGTTATAATTTTAATATAATATATGTGTGTGTGTAGAATATATATATTATATTAAATATACAAACTCCCCCGCATATGCCATTGGTTTATACCATATTTCAAATGAATGTGGTAGTTATAACATTTATTACATATATATAATATATCTATGTTTAATACCCATCGGCTCTATATATTCTCCCCTCCATGCGGAGTGTGGTTATATGAAATGGAAATAGACCAGGGGATAAGGGTCGAGGGCTTAGGCCCTCAGCACTTTGGCGCCCATATAAAATTTTGCACCAATTTAAATATATAATATGCCATAATCATGTTAAGTCCTTTGTTGTGGCGTGTTGGTATGGAGAGATATGTTAAAACCTTTGGAGCTATGGAGGTCATGGGGTTGATTCTCCCGAACTCCATAATATTATACACATATAACCATCACTGGCCAATGAGGGGTTTCCACATGGCAGCCTCTCATTGGCTAACCTATGCAACGTGTCAACCTGGGGTTAGTTCACCTGTCCTATGACTGCCAACTCAGCTAATGCCACATATCTTGTCACTTGTCAGTATCTACAGATGCCACTTGTCAACCTGTGATCCTGCCACGTTCTCTCTCTGAGCCTGCCATGTGTCTCTTCAGGGTTGATCTTTTCCCTGGTTGACCTAAACTTTGACCAGCCATAACGTTTGCATACAAACTCTGTTTGAGATGATTTTTGTGCCGTTGGAAATATTTCAACGAACTCTACGCATTGGAATTGTTTTCAATAGATTTTGAGACATTCAAATTTTGAGCATGTATGATCCCTTCTGGACCCCTATGAGAATTTTGAGTCCTCTTGGATCTTTGTGACCGTTCCTGGATCATCTTGAATTTCATACCTCAAACCATTTATGTATCTAGAAACCTTCTCATCATATTCCTCAATGTGATTAGCTCTAATATTCAACCTATAGAATTCCTCTATGTATTCTTTTACTATCATAGTTTTTTGTCTAAGGTTTTTCAATTGTCTAAACAAATTCAATTGATAATCCTTAGGAATTAACTAGCCTTTAAATTTGGCCACCATTTTGTCCCAACTCCTGATATTAGATTTTCGTTTTCTCCTTTTGTCTTCCTTCAACTCATCCCACCACAGAGCTACATTTCCTTTTATCCTAGTCACTACATGATTCACCTTCCTCTCCTCTTATACCTCTTCATAATCAAAATATGTATCCATGGAATTTATCCAGTCAAATAATTCATCAACATTTAAATTACCTTCGTACATGGGAGCTTCCATCTTAGGCATGCATCCAACTTTTGTGATCATTATTACTAGTTTTTTCTCTATTGTTTCTCCTCCTGAAGCTCCTTATGTTTCCTCATCAAAGAATGTATCTTCACTCTCACTAACATCTCCTATGTCAGGTTCTCTCCTCTGCGTTGTCTCCATGGCCTCCATCCTTACCTAGATGTGTCTCATCTCATAGCGTAACTCATTGGTTACCACACTCCTATATCTACCTCCTCTCCTGGGTAGCATGATTCCTTATATAAAATATTGATATGATACCAAAAATTATGGAAAATACCATCAACCTCAACCTGTTATCATTCCAAGAAATTCTTCTAGGTTGTACTTCGAAGAAGCTTGGTAACTTACTAATTTCTCAATGTTTTAATCAAATGGATCGATATGGATGACTCAATAAAATCTCACACACTCTGGACATATATGAATACTTTCAAAAAGATAAGGCTTTAAACCAAAGGTGTTCAGAAGGTTTAATAAACAATGAAAGTATGGAGAATACCTATAATACTAGCAGAAACATATACACAAAGTACATATGAATGGCTAGATAAAATAAGTGAAGTACTTGTAGATTATATGTTTATGGATGTAATGACAAGTTGACAGTTATCATACATCAGATAAACAATAAACAACGAACATAATATTCAGATACAAGTAGGATAAGAGAGAATATGAAAGTTTGAACAGAGATGGCAAAAGAAGGTTATGTCTAATATATATTCAAAAAGTATGAAGAATACAATAGTAGTGGTCAAGTCCCCATATTCGAACCCATTATTCATTCAAAACAATAAACTTTATAGTCTTTACAAAGCAGTTTCAGATCCTAAGAAACTGGATCTAAAATACTAAATATAGAAAGTCAAAACAGTTTTCATAGAACTAGGAAATAATCCTATCTTAAGGGTCAAACCCTTATCGAATAGTCTTTAGAAAATCTAAAAATATATTCATTAGTCTTCAACATATTGATGAGATGATTAAGTACTAGAACTTATCTTCGACAGCTAGCCAACAATCTTTTGGGTGATGACAAGGCAGCTTAAGATCATGTTCTGACACCTAGGCATATTTTCCACCAAAAATGGGAAAAATCCTTTATCTTCTGGCCTCAACATCTGTCTCAAGAACTGGAACAAAACACTTAAAACAGATCCCTTTAATTACATTCTTAACTTAGAAACCATCCTCGTTCTCTTTGAAAGGACCAAACTGAGATCTGTGCAAAAAGAATGACACTATGCCCTTCTCTGTGCTTTCGGTGGCTAAAGAGCCAAAATTCTACTCTGTAAGCCACCAAAAGCTCTTATTTTGGTGGCTGGCTGAGATCAGATGTCAAATCTTGCCTAAGACATTGAAAGCACAGAACTTCTTTTAGCTGTCTCAAGCTCTTGTTCATAGTCAAGTGCCACATATGCAAGCTTCTCTTTCACATCATGGGCAATTTCACGCTCTGTATCTGTTAGGTTTCCCCTCAAAGTATGGTTCTGTAGACATTCATCATGATTTGTACATGGATTCTTGAATGCCACTTTACTTTGAGCTTTAACCATATATTACATAATTGTTTTGAGTCCTAAGCATATTTGCAGAAGACAGCCCTTCTTATTTACTGCTACAACACTTTTATGTTTCTTTCATGCTCTGTTTTTGGCCTTGAACTTGTTGGTCTCTCTTCCCTACTAGCTTTAAGGAAACCTCTAAAGGAATATCATAGCTCTTGCAACTTCACCAAGTTAGATATGGCAAGGGAGGTGGATCTTGTATAGGCGCTTCACAAGAAAAGGTTCTAAAATCTCTAGAGTGACAATCCAAGGTGAGATGCTTGTTCCAAAGTTCTTTCCCAAAAATGGTTCAAGAGATTGATATTCCCATGCCTGTATATCCCTTGCACTTCAAAAATTTATTAGAATCATCCCAAAAATATAATCAACTGCATCATTCACAGATGTTCCTACCTAATTTCCAGGTCCAATTGGCATAGCCATTTCTAGCTCAAAATCAAGTTTTGTACTTAGTCCAAATCCTGGTGTAGATTTTCCCATTGGACATTTTTTACCTCTAGGTTTGTGAATATTTGTTTCAAAGATAACAACAGAGGATGCTCTTCCATGATATGCGATAGGAAGATGTAGCCAGTTTGGGGAAATAGGATTTTCAGGACCACAAAATCTAATTCCACAGTTCATTGTGTGATACTTGGAGGCAAAAAGTCTGTACAGTTTCCTATTATAGTATGCAGCATCAACAAGCCCTGACTCATTTGTAATCAATGCAATTTTTTGCAATTCAGTATTATCTCGTAGGGTTGGTTCATCAATTAACAAAAGTTTCTGAATTGTTCTATGTGCCTTCTTCCATGCAGGTTTTCTCATCGCTATGAATTGAGTTCAGACTTGGTCAATAGCATGTTATTAATAGGATTACAATAAAACATAACCTTTCATTCACCATTATGATGCAAAATCACACATGCAACCGCTGGTTAGATGGATAGAGAATTTGTGATAATGGAAAATGCTAAACCCTCCCTCTGTTAACCCTTTTGAGTGAAGCAACATTCCCCTTACGACCCTCGTAAGATTACCTTCTGGTCTTGAGTCTGCAATTTGGGCAGGTGTAACAACGTGCTTCCCCATACCCTCTACTAAATAGATAATATCAGTCAACGTCCTCCTCCATGACATCTCTAGTTCTTGACCAGATGTAGAAGAAATTGCCACTTTATCTTTTGCAACTACCTTGACAGTTTCTGGAGATGACGATGAGAAGAAACTTATTTTTGTTGTGAGAACCAACCACCAGTCTAGTGTTGAGAGACGAGCCCTGAAAATGATCTGTATATGACATTGCAGTAAAAGGAGAATCTAGAACACTCTCCTTTTGACAAATCCTGAACCCAATCCGACAATGAAGCTCTTGAAAACAATGGAGTTTGTGGAATTCTTCAGCATGTTTGGTGGTAATCCATGACACCTTCTAACTCTGCAGATACTAAGTAACCACTCGACACCTGCAAAATTTATGGCACTTGCAATCTTGGACATATGTCAGTGGATCTTCTTCGTGGCTTAGACATTTGGAATTAATTTTAAATCGTGACCTATCTTGTAATTTGATCTGTTGACTTGGCATATAGACTTTGCATAGGCATCTTATTTGGTCAGTGAACTTGATTTATGGATTTGAAATTGTAGTTTGAGTCTAAGGCTTTAATATATAGAATCGATGAGATATGTAGGAGATTGGTGTGGCTTGGTGTTTAGCAAAGAATTCGGTATATGGTTTTGGTGTGATATGGCTTAGGTTTAGGATAGTTTAGGAATAAAACACTTAAGTGCACACATCACTTTTTGCTTAGGAATTTTAGAAATAAAATATACATTTCATTTCAGAGTATAAAGAAGACACAAAAACTAGGGTTTAGGAAGCACTGACGATGCTTTGAAATGCAGGTGAAAATGATCACATAGAGCTTTGATGAAGATCTAGAAGTTAAAATATTGTCTAGAAAACTTTAGAAATGAGCGTATTGAATAAAAGTTGAGAAGACACTCCAAAAATACCAGTGCATTTTTTATCACTAACACAACCCACAATCACATATTTTTCAACACTCTATCACAATCAATATTCGGGTTTCTTGTCTGGCCTCAGATCAACACAAATATGCATTCAAATTTTACCTTTTTCTTACAGTTTTGAATTTTTCTCTGTCATAGATAAATCTGTGTGGAATTACCACTACGCAGATATACCTCTACACAGACGCATCAACAAACAATGTTGACAACATCTATTGAAGGAAAGTTTGTGTGAAATTCAGCAAACAATGTTGGTGTGTCACAGGTTACTCTACATGCGGAATCCTACAACAATTCTAACTTGTCACAGATATTTACGGGTTGTTCCATTGTGCCAAATCATGACCGTTTGTTCCTGTGAAGACAAATACTCAAGAAATATTCTTTTAAACATAATTTTAGAACTTGTTGAAATTAACTATGCACGGTCTTCTTGCAATCACATAAGCTCATCACTCTACCAAGATAGCTTATACCTAGAGGTTAACAATTCAAACATACATCGCGACAAAATGAAAACACACAATGCAACAACACCACATGCTATGTTATTTCTTTTTATAAATGAAGGAATAAATTTACACAGGAAAGCTCTTTCCTTCTTGGTCTCTTGGACCTGTGCAATACACACTTTTAGGTATTCAATCTCACAAACTCGCTCCCCTATGCCTCTTACAAAGCATTCAATATATCTCAATACCTCGGATAGCTCACAAACAAATGAATCTTGAGTTAACTTAACAAATTCCTAAACTAGAGATATGTTCCTAATATTTAGCAATAGACTTAACACCTATGACAAACAACTCGATATCTAATAAAAAAACTCATCAAAAATATCTTCTAGAGAAATTTCATAATTATTATAGATATAATAAAATAAATCAAGGAACCAAATCCCTTGGTAAATGTCTTTGATCCTTGAGATCAATTCTAGAACTTGTTTTCAAATGCTTCTGCATCAATAACCATGTTGACTATGGTTTACTATGGATGGCATGGTTGACTATGGTTTACTATGGTTTTTTATGGTTGACCATGGTTTTTATGGTTGAACATGGTGGACCATGGTTGAATTTGGGTGACCATGGTTAACTATGTTAACTATTATTGACCATGGCTAAATTTGGTTGACCATGTTTGAATATGGTTGACCATCAGTGACCATGATTGATTATGGTTGATCACATTTGACTATGGTGAACCATGGTTATCTATGGTTGACTATCATTGACCATGTTAAATTATTATTAACCATGGTTGGATTTGGATAACCATGTTTGACTATGGTTGACCATGGGCATCCTTGTTGGATATGGATACCCATGTTGACTATGGTTGACTATAGAAGACATGGTTGACCATGATTTACTATGGTTATCTTTGGTTGACCTTGGTTGTCTATGATTGACCATGGTTATTTATGTTTGAACATGGTGGACCATAATTGATCATAGTTAACTTTGCTTGACCATGTTTGTCTTTGTTTTACTATGGTCAATCATGGTCAACATATGGTTGACTTTATTTTATGTTTTATTTACTATGGTTGACTATGGATTATTGTGATCTATGAGCTAGAGTTTTCTGGAAAACACTCTATCAGTAGTTTTGAAACGTCCAACATTTCAAGTGGACACTCATCAAGGACAATTGAAGCTCTTAGATATTAGAAAAGAGTGTTGTTGTGTAGTATTTAAAGGAAAGGAGATGACCATTGAGGGGGGGGGAGGAGAATTAAAATATTAATAAATAAATGAGAAATGTTGTTAGGTCGTTAGGTATAGAAATGATGAAGAAGGTATTAAAATAAGGTTACTGAGATTAAAATATTGAAAGATTAAACTAGAGGTGACCGTTGATGAGAGGAGAGGAAATTTTGGGGGGAAATTAAATATTAAATTAAGTAGTAAAATATTTCAATATTAAACTATTAAAATTTTAAATTATATTTTAATATTGCAATATTTTACTACTTAATTTAATATTTAATTTTCCCCCAAATTTCCCCTCATTTCCTTAATGGTCACCTTGCAATTTAATATAGTTTAATCTTTTAACATTTTAATTTTCCAATATTATAATCTCATTACCCTTGTTTTAATAACTTCTTCATCATTTTTAGACCTAATGACCTAAAAACCTTTCTCATTAATTTATCATTATCTTAATTCTCCTTTTTTCCCCTCAATGGTCATCTCCTTTCCTTTAAATACTATGCAACAACACTCTTTTCTAACATCTTAGAGATTCAATTGTCCCTGATGTGGGGAATGAGATATTGTAGGCTAGTTGCAGCAGTTGGGCACCTTAGACTGAGCACTTATGTTGATTATCATACCTTAGACTTGCTTAGGATATTATTAAAATATTATCATACCTTAGACTGGCTGCCCCACTTCCCTTCTGGGACTTCAGCAATAGGCCAGACAGGAAGTATCAAAGCCTTGTAGCTATTTCCCAACACACCAAGGAATAATTCCCAACAGTTTCTCACCCATAGAAAACTACTCACAGGCCTAGCAACTCGCCTCTTCAACATACGGGCCTGACAACCTGCTTCTTCAGCTCCAATCTTCCCTACTACATGAATAGGTATTGGTTGGTAGCATGGATGAGTGAATGGTCAGCATCATGAATGAATGAATGAATCCCCCTCCCCAAAATATGGGAAATTACACTTTATACCCCAAATTACATATGCATGTGTCCTTTATGACACATGGAACTCAAGGAACCCCCTTATCCCCACTTTAGAAACTTAAGATATATTCATATCCATAAATTTAGATTTAAAAATATTAATATAATACTTCATTGGGCTTAGGCCCCTTTAGCTTATCCCTTTCCTAGAATCTTAGTCCCCTTTCCATTTCTAGTGGAGTTTAGCCCCCCGTCTCTTTTGTTGGGTTGGTGTGCAACAATGATGTATTTTATTAATAGTATGAGTGTTTACATATTACAATAATAGGCACACTGGCCTTTCAACAATCTAGGCTCTCCAGCCTAATAATCACACAGGCACTCTGACCTATAATGTCTTGGTTCCCCAGCCTATAAAACATTTGTACAATTACACTGGAGATTAACCTGAGGTATTTCAATAATGCATCATGATATTCATATTTGTCGAATTATATGCAATGCTCCTAGGTAAATGTGGAATTCTCCTCAATGGTTGGAATATCCCCATTAAAGATACTCATTAAAAAAAATCTATCGAAGATCAACTACAGCAGATGTGAAGGAATGAAGATCGAGCCAAAGGAATTGATGAAGAAATAGGTTGGACATTGATCAATTTGGTCTACACCTTTTCTTTATATGGTTACATAGGACAAGATGGTCATGGTTTTGTAGCTTCAGGATATGTTGGATGCATAGAAATAGGAGGCCACAATGAATGAATAAGCCATCATCTGCCCAAAAAATACAATCACCATTAAGAAGAATACTTGTGAGCTAGAAAGAAGAGTCTGGTTGTCATGGTGGAGGTCCCATATTAGTGTTCATTGTTTCCTTCTTTTCATGGCATCTGCAAATTTTTTATTGGTTATAGAATGATTTCATTTTGATGATTTCTGCAAGTCCTACTAGAAGTAGATCGTGGTGTTTGATATGTAGCAAATAATACGTATTAATACTCAAAAAACCTTCATGACGGATACTTAGATATAATTTTCCACGCATTACTTTCAGTTGGGTGAACAAAATCAACGAATGGCCAATTTTCCATTCCTTGCAAGTGTTTTAATTTGAAATATTATTTCACTTGATTTTTTATTAAAAAAATTTTACCATGGTTGATTGGTCAAAGTATCATGGTCAGGCATGATAAAAATAAGTTAATGTTTGTAAAATTGCAAAGTTGATGTAAAATCATAATGATCTTGAAGATGAATTATATTGATATAAAGAGTCAAATAAAAGTTGAGTGTTGATGTAAGGAATTGAGAGAAAAAAATTCAAATTTGAATTAAAGTAGAAGTTGAAGTCAAGTTGAGATTCTAGAGCCAAAGTAAATTCAGAGACAAGTCCAAATGTGGGTTGAAATATATTGGTTATGTAATGAAGTCTTGGTAAAGTAATCGTGAATGTCAAAGTCAATTTTAAGTCATGTCAAATCATGACATTGGTGTGTCAATTAAGTTTGTCAATCTAGTGTCATAGGTCCCTTGTTGGATGGAGATGTCACGCCAACAATAAACATATTTTTTGCATGTGTGTGAAATTTCAGATGAATGAAGAAGATTGTAGACATAGATGAAATAAGATGACAACAAAAAGAATAAGACTGCTAATGGTAGAGGTAAGCACAAGAAACATGAACAAAAGAATATGCAAGGATAAGAAAGAAGGGAATGGACTCATGGATATGAATAGAAGAAGCAAAAGGCAATGGAATATTGAAGAAGAAGAAAAAAGGACAAAAAAGAATGAAGCAGAAAATAAAATGGCACAATAAAATGGAAATGAAGAATAATGCATGCAATGAATGAATGATGAAGTAAACAAGCAAGGTAAAAATAAATAGTACCATGTGTTCAAAAAGTGAGATAAAAAAGGAGTGAATCCATGAAAAATGACATCCCTAAGAAATGTTTCTTCCTTGAATAGTGTTTTTTGGTGATGGAAATAAAATGGTCTTGTTCCTATCTTTGTATAACAGATAGATTAGACTAAAATGAAAATTTTAAATTGTAAGTACTTGAGTCAAATATTGATGTAAACTATGACGAGCAAATATACCCCCATAATTTGAATTTTGAATGGTTCATGGTAAACCAAAAACAACTTATCATGACAGAGGAAGGGTCATGGACAGCTAAAACCACTTGATGTAATGTATGGTTCATGGTAAGTCAAAACCACTTGAGGATGTAAAGGTTGAGGCTAACCCGGAAAAACCCAGAGTGTGGTTACGATTAAGCCAAAGAAATCCCATGAAGATGATCGATGATGATGCAAGGAGAGTAACAATGCTTGTGAATAAAGACTTGTTGCTAAACCATGTACAAGAATAATTTTCCTAGATAAATGGTGGATACAATGAATGGTGACCCATGTATTCTAGTGGATGATAACTTTTTTATATGGAATTCAACAAACACAATGTTTATGTTTTATAGGTACATGATGAAAATCGAAGAGTATTGAGGATAAATAATGAAGAAGACCAATATGTACAGGAGATAAAGGATGAAGGAAAATATCAATGAATATGAAGAGCATTGAAGAAAAATATTAAGATTAGACCATTTCAAAGAACCAATGAAAGAGAGAAGACAATTGTATCATGAGTATCCGTTAAGGGGAAGTATGAAGGATTAACTCCTACTTGTGAATCATGAATAATGTCTAAATTGTATGATGGATTTGTAATGATGTATACCAAGCATAGAAGTCTATGTAAGAATCAAAGATGAGGAGGAAGAGAGATGTCAGGGATGAAGATCAGTTGAGAGATTCATGGAATGATTTAAGGAGATATTATTGGAGATATTTATGCATATGGTTGAACTAAATATCTAATTATTACATAGATATTATGGTCACCTATTGTTATATAAAGGGACCAATTATACAATAGAAACACATGAAAATGGTTTAATTTAATAGAATTTTTCCTTCTGGGGGTTTCTTGAGTGTAAACTCTAGGTGTCCCTTGCTTCATATATATGTTTATGCATATTTATTGCTGGCTATTAAAACCAAAAAATATGGTTGAATTTTGTCACATTTCAACATTTGTCGAGGGCTATGTTGGATTGCAACATTGGGTTTTGTTTGTTGCATTACGACCTCAAGTTATGTTTGTCACAATGTGACGTTAGGTTATGTTTGTCACATTGTAGTGTTGGTTTATATTCATCACATTGTGATGTTAGTGAAGGGTTATGTATGTTTGTGTCACATTGAAACTTTCACCAAGGGTTTTGTTGGATTACAACGTTCATTAAGGGATTATGATTGGCTTTCATCACATTGAGATGTTTGTCTAGTTTTATGTCACATTGCAACATTCAACAAGGGTTATGATGGATTTTGATGTTCTTATAGTATTATGTCACTCTTTGATGTTCACATTTGTTGTGTAATGTCAAATTGCTACACTCGTATATGGTTAGGTTGCATTGCAATGTTCATTATGGATTATGACACCTTGCAAAATTCCTTAAGGGGTATGTTTCAGTGAGATGTTCGTGAATGGTCATAATGCATTGTGATATTCATCTTGGTTGAATTTTAAGGAAATCTTATGTTCGTCATTGCTTGTGTCGGATTGTGACATTCTCGAAGGGTTGGGTTATGTTGCAAGGCATATATCAACATAACCATGAGTGACTTGGGTTGACCATGGCTAGCCATGATTGACCATGGTTGTTCATATTAATATGGTTTACCAAGGTTGACTATGATTGAGTAAGGTTATGTTACATTGAGGCATTCATGTTGGTTGAATTATGTTGAGTTTATATGTTCCTCAATGGTTATGTTGCATTGTGATTCTCATCTTTTCTTACTAGTGTCAAATTTTACATTTTTCAATGGTTATGTTGCATTGTGATGTTTATTAAGGGTTATATCACTTTCTAATGTTTCTCAAGGGTTATGTTTTATTGTGATTTTCCTAAAAAGTATGATGCATTTTGATATTCATCTTAGTTGGCTTATGTGAAATTGATATGTTTCATAATGGTTATGTACAACTGCAATGTACATCATGGGTTATGTCAAATTTATGGTGTTTCTTCATTATTATAAAATATTGTATTTAAAAAAAGAAAGCTAATATATTTACATGGTTTTGACACAAGGTACATGTGTAAGTGTAATTTGTAATTTAAAAGGAACATTTTTAAGTTCTATAATAAAGAGAGAAGAAACATTTTTTCAATAACTAATTTTGTTACCCCGGATGGGGTGCTTGTTCAACATAATTTATGGATAGATGGAGTCTCCTTCAGATCCCAATTGGAGGCTCATTTTTCACGCTTCTCTATGTTTGATTTTCCTTGTCCTGTCTTGTATCACTACATTTACTTACCCCATCGCCAAAAGTGTGGGAGCATTGGATCACATTTGATTGTTGGTACCATGGCTCTAACTAACAGTTACTTCCATTGTCCTCTTGTACTTATAATTATAACTCCTCCCTCATTTTTAAATTCAACATTTAGTCCTTATAGAGATTGGGATGCATGCATTTGTTCCTGTAGCCTCTGCTCAAGAATATGTTGTGTGTATTATGGCCAACGTCGTCAATATTATCATCTACCACCCTATAAATTTGATTCCCCTCCTATGACTTCATGGGCGCTCTCGTAGAGCAATCTTTACAGGCATGAGAATGGCTCGACCTCCTAATATTTTGGATTCTTCTTCAACTTCTCTGAACAGTGGCACAAAATCTTCTCCAATATTCACAGACAATAATTTGTAGCATGGGCAGGAAGAGGTCTCATATTGGGGTTGTAAATTTGAATGGGAGAAGATTCCACATGTGGCGAAGGAAGATAGCAGTCATTTGTGCCCCTCTCCTTGAGATACCATTGCAATGAACAATGATTCTATGCTTGATGGTCCCCAAAACCCACCTTCCAGTGCAATCGATATCACCATGGTCGAATGCTCTTCTACAAGCTCTCTTGGATATCTGACACAATTGGTCTTTGACATTCGTAAGGACATAGCATATTTGAAGTTCAACCAAGAATTAATGAACCAATGTCTTTCTTGGCTAATATCCTTGTGTTATATTTTCCTTATTTACAGAGCATTGGAGTTACTAGTGTTCTTTTACTTCATTACCATTAATATATATATATATATATATATATATATATAT
>ML781090.1:1246921-1271328 GCA_009831015.1 Picea engelmannii | reverse complement strand
GCAGTAGCAACATAAACGAGAGATAAAAAGAACACAAGAGATTTCTCCTGGGAAAAACCCAAAAACCTTTCTTAGATAGATTTCACTCACAAGGAAAGTCCAAAGAGATAAACCTTAGATCAAGGGTTAGATCAACCATAAATACCACCACAATTGTTGCAAAAGTATGACTATACCAAGATAGCGCACCTCCTCAAGGAGTAGTGCACAAGAGAGAGAGAGAGATACCAAAAGATTGAACAAGAAGAAACTGAGTCACTGCAACAGTTGTGTCACCTTCTCCAAAATTGTGTCTTGCTTCTGTGTAGCTGAGATAGTGTGAGTGAGTGAACAAATGAGCTAAGGTGCCTCCTTATTTATAGTCTTCATGTCCTTCTAGCTGGGTCGACTTCTCTTCTGGGAAGGTTTCTTTTCATTATTATTTATTCTTCTGGGCCGACTTCTCTTCTAGGGTATTTCAACATTTTCCAATGGATCTCTTGCTTCCAAAATCTTTTCTACATCTAAGAAAGGTCATCTAGGAGGTAAATATCCTCCCGCAGCTACCAAACATCAAAACTCCCTCTTATCTAGGGAGGTATCTTTCATGATGTCTTCATCTAGTAGTCCACTGACTACTCTGAAATCAGTTGGTAGCACACAGCAAACACAATGAAATTGGTAGCTCGAATAGTCTGTCACGGCCTCTGCAATCAAGTAGCACTCACCTACTCCCAATGTGACTTGGTAGTCTCCATGAAAATCAACTAGTAGCACATAGTTACTATAATTCCATCCAAGAGAATACGACTGTATCGATCCATATTAGTACACAACTACTATCTGATAGTACACAGCCACTCCAAGTAGCACATAGCTACTATCCAAAGACACAATGTCTCTCTCCTGCAATCAACTTATAGCTACACAAGCTACCACCATGCAGTCCAACAATCTCTATGATTATGCAATAATCAACTAGTAGCACACAGCTACTACCATCCTATCATCCATAATCATAGTCTGCAACCTCCATGACTATGTAACAATCAACTAGTAGCACACATCTACTACAATGCCATCGGCCATAGTCAGGATCCAAATGATTATGAAACAATCATCTAGTAGCACATAGCTATTACACTGCCATCAACCATAGTCATTCATATGACTATGCAACAATCATCTAGTAGCACACAAATACTACAATGCCATCAGCTATAGGCATACCTATGATTATGCAGTAATCAATCAGTATCACACAACTACTACAATTCCATCAACCATAATCATAGTCGATGTCTCTATAACTATGTAGCAATCATCTAGTAGCACACAGCGACTACAATTCCATCAACCATAGTTATAGTCTCATCCAATAGCACGAAGATACTCCCATAGTCCTCATGAATATGCATGTGATGTTTCTTCTCCCATTAGGTTTGACAGTGCATTACCCCCTCAGTCATATCACATGACTAATCTAGGGAACCCTTGGTCAAAGGGGTTATCCAGCATGAGAAGAAACAATACACCTCCCTCTCAACGAGAGTGGACATTTTGCATCATGCCAAGCTTGTCTTTAGATCACCTCGAGTCTTTTTCACTCCTATTCAAATCAACATGACTAATAGGAGAAAGATTGCATCTAGTCCATTCACCACTAGCCAAATGGCCAATCCTGTGAGTGAATGTATCATTCTCCCTTGGTCAAATTAGCATGACCAATCTAGGAGAATGTCTTCCCGATGTTACTCATATTTCCATCTCCTTGGACAAAAGCTTGGTGAGAATGTTCACAATATGCTCATCTGTGGACGTGTACTGGAGCTTCACTGCTCCCTTTTGCATCATGTCTCGGATGAAGTCATGCAAGAAACTTTTGAAGCCACACTACTTCATGACTTGCAATATTGGTTTCTATATACTCTTCCTCTGTTGTACTACGTGCCACTAATGTCTGCTTCCTGCTCAACCATGAGATCACATTGATCCTAAAATGAAACAACATCCATAAGCACTCTTTCGATCCACTACACTCCCTGCCTAGTCAGAGTCTGTATATTCTTATAGCTTCGCATATCCATCCGAGACATATCTTAGTCCATATCCAATCATACCACGTAGGTACCTCAACACATGTTTTTGCTGCCATTCAATCTACATGTCTAGCTTCAAACATGTACTAACTCAAGGCATTCACTGCAAAGAATATGTCCAACCTGGTGTTAACCAGGTACATCAAGGATCCAATTAGATGTTTTTACATCGTGGGATCTGTTAACGCTCTGTAATTTTCCCAAGGCTATGGAGGCTTTACAGAGGTAACCTCGAACCACTTGGAGTCTTGGATCTAGCCCTCCAAGACTCAGAGAGGGATCTCTCTTTATAATTTAAACTTGGTTTGTATGGGATGGATATTAGGCTAGCTATGAAAGTGATGAAAGTATGGGGTTGGGGTTTTGTTTTTTAAATAGTTGTTTTTGGACAGCAAGGAGGGCCATTGGGCAAATGGGGTCTGCGCTTAAATATGTGACTCATTCTCATATCTAGACGAAACTCTTACACAGGGCAAGGTAGTGGAAATGTTGGATCGAATTAAGTTTGAATGGTGTCGATTTGAAGAAGAACTAGGGAAGGAAAAAGCCAAGCAAATGAGCAGTTAAGAATTCATAAAATGATCTTTTTAGAGGAGAAACATAAAGATTATCACAAGATCAGATGCAGAGTATTTTACAATAAATTCTTCTCTGTTATTAACTTCTGACAATAAGAATTGAAAACAAGTGAAAAGATAACAAGAAAATACTTAGTAGAGAAAAGAACGCCACCAACATATCCAAACAAGAATCCTGTCAATAGCATGTCCATTACTAATCAATCATTTAATGATTACAGAAAAATTTCTCTGGCCAAACACAGCCCACGCTCCAGCAAAGAAAATTACACCCTCACAGGTCCAACCAAAAAGAAAAACACTTCACTGCTCAAACCGAAACCCACACAGGTCAAACCCTACTTACATCCTTTACATGTGCATAAAAAGGAAAAGATCCTATCAGTCCTAAAAAACTCGAACTCTACCCCTGCTTTCCAAAAATAGAAATCAGTCACAATGATTGACACCTGTTACAGATGGTCTCCTAAACATAAAGGTTGATTATAACAGAAATGTCACATGCAAAAATTATCCTGATTTCTAGAGGGTTGTTTCAGCAAAGTCCTTTTCCATTTGAATGGTAGACAACACATTGACAGGTGGAGAAATAGCATTCCCTTGATTGGTCTTCATAATATCTCCAATAACTGTCAAGAAGATGACAAGGCATTTAGAAACCCTGTTGTGACAAATGGACAATTTTTACCACGAATTTCAAGAGCCAATTAACCATTTTTATTTAATACCTGCCTCAAATCCTGGATCTGCTTCATTAGTTCTGGCTGATCTGGTGTTTTGACTGCCATTTGTATTTAAAAATGCCTCAAAATAAGGATACTTTGCCACCTCTGTCTAACTGCTGCCTCAGATTCTGAAAATACTGCCAGCTCTCTTCTGCTTAGATTTGGAGTCAAGGAGCCACCTGTGTGTCTACAATTAATTTGATAACCTGATCCTCGAAGACATAGACCTATTCTAGATTCTTGCCAATCTTCTTTTCCCAAAGCGCCACAAGCTCATTGAAGGACAGAGTGTTGGCAGGAAGTCTTAAGTATAAAGTTTTGTTCAAATTTTTGGGATCGTCCACTGCCACAAATCCTGGTTGAAAAGTTGCTTAATTGACCTTTGTCAACCCTTAGACATCTTCTAACATCATCACGGAACCTGACATTTTGTAATAGTGGTGACAATTTTCTCCAATCTAGAAAGAAACAATATAGACCATAGTTCTCTAGTTGTGAAACAATAATCCTTAAACACCATATCTGACACATCCTGATTACTGATACCATAACCTCGGATTGATCCTTTTTCTATATCAATATAAGTAGATATTTGACATCTGTTTAAGAAAAATGGACAATGCTTCTTTGGTTATGGGAAACAATTGTTCCCTTGTATTGTTATCAGCAAAAAGATGTAGTCGTTTCTCAGTTGAATCTGTCATTGGCAGAGGAATCCCTTGAGATATGGGATAGGAAAACCAAATAAGGACCTTCAAACTGGAAGGAGCTTGACATTCTTCCGATTTCCAGAAAATAGGAAGCAACTGTGACTATACAATGTGACCGTCTCCAGAGTGAAAAGCCAAAAAATTTCCTTCCTTTGTTAATACTATCAACAATTTCCGACATCCGTTATGATCCCTGGTCATTTTTGTTTCCTCAACTTCACTTTACACTCGAAAACTTGAGTAGAAGTCATGCACCAAAAGTAAGTTTACAGATCCCATATTTCCAGCATTTGCCTGCTTTCACAATGGATAGGAAAACCACCAGATTTATCTCTGTTCTGACTTTTTTTGTGTATATGAGGTATGGATATCATCCATGACCAACAAAGATCCCATGGTCAAGAAATCGAGGTTGGAATCGGTGACGAGATATGTAATGGCCTCCAACGCTTTCTCCAATTCGCGCGCGATGGTGAGAGCTTCAAAACTGGTGTTGTAACTCTTTAAAATTAAGAAAAATGCCATTAGATACCATCTCATCTAAGAGAAAGAAGGTGAGGTCAACCTGGGTTTGGTTTTCATGTACAGAGGAAACTTTCCCAAAATCAGAAAACAACAACGCGCTCCTCGGGGTGTATAGGAATTCAAAGTCTAAACCCTTGTCACTAAATCTCTGTCTATTCCAACCTGTTCTGTGTTGGTTCTTCCTATGGTGTTCGATTATTTATGTGCAAGAGCATCGATTTCCTGTTAATTTTGATGGAAGATGCTCCGGAGATCCATATCCCAGCGTAGGCAGCAAAGTAGCAAAATCAATAAGACATGCTCATAACCCTTAAAGGCTCAACTTGCAACTACACAACAACACAACTTGCAAAAACTTCATAACGACTGTGTGAAAAACTAATCGTCTGGGAATATTCATATCTTCATTTGCATTTGGCATTTGATTCTTTCCATCTTACAGGTGTAGGCACAAAGACACACCGCCAGATTCGTTTGCAGCATTATCACCATCAAACTCATCAAAATCCACTGTCGATCTGTTGTCTTGGTTGCATGAAGCAAATGGAAAATGGATATCATGAGGGAAATACTGTGTAGACCCTCTCACCCATGTCCTTTGTTATGTTACTCAAGTCGGCTGCTCACCAAAATAATGGGACGGGTTTTTACCTGAGCAAGAATAGCAATCGAGGGTGTCCAGGTTGTGCCCTTTAACCTGATACATGCTTTAGACAGTTGCACAATCACTTTGGTGCATGATATTCACTACATATGGTGCATCAACATCTGGACCTGCACACATTGACTGTTGTCACCTAGCCATTACTTGACACATAAACTCTGGTCGACACCTAGGCGCACAGAGTAACTCTGTGTTTTTATTTTTAAAGTTTTGGGGGACTATTCCCACATTCATGAGGAGAAAAGATAAATGAGTATTGATATGTGCCAATAGCCACAATGCAATCCGATGAAGTGAGCCCGAGGCTATCTTTGGAGTTTGGCGTTGGTGTTGGCTTGTGTGTTTGTTGTTGGTTTGTGAAATGGTGCTAACTCTCGGTGTTGAGTGCTTGGAGATTGGCCCTCGGCCAATATAAATTTTTGGAAAATAATTTTTCAACAATTTATATTTTGAAAAACAAAACAGAACACTCTGCATAAAGGTCGAGGGGCCAATTTTTGCTCAAAAGACCAAAAATAGATTATAAAAACCAAATTTGGCTAATAAACCAAACTGTGTATTTACCCACAAGAATAAAAATTTTGCTATTCAAACCAATTCATAATTCTTTGCTAAAAATGCACCGGAACTCGCTTTGAAGCTTGCGTGCAGGTACTCATCTTATGCTTGGTTAGTGTCGAGCGCTTTCTGTCGCCTTCACTATGCGTCGTGAGCAAAAGCATAATGCCTGAAATAGATATGTATTATTCAGAATATTGATTCCCTATTATATAGGGTTCTAACGGGATCCACTAAATCTGAAGATGAATCACTCAAGAGCTTCATATTTATCATCATGGGTTTGTTTATGGACTTGCAGTCCATCATCCCGAATCTCTGCAGGATCTCAACATTATATTTTCCTTGGATAAGAAAAATATCATCTGATCTCTGCCACACCTCCAAGCTCCCTCTTGCACCCAACTATGAGCTTCTCATCTCCTGTCAGAAAGAGGTCATCCACATACAGGATCAATGGGAAATCATTCCCATGTTCATCAAGTAAATGTTTGATCTGGCATATCATGCCATGGGTGCTTGTTTGGGCCCATACAAAATTTTCTTCAATCTACAGACATGAGACTCTTTCTCAAGTATCTTGTGGCTGATCCATGTACACTTCTTATGGCTACTAGAGCAAGTGTCTCATCATAGAATCCTCAAGACACAAATCAATCTTTGTACATCTCTACACTGCCATCTGTAGCATACTTGATCTTGTAGATCAACTTGGAAGTCACCATTGACTTCCCTTCTTGTGTCGAAATCAAGGAAAAAGGTCCATATCCCAGTCCTTCTGATTGGCTTCCTCCTTTGTCACTGAAATAAGGGAATCCTTCCAGGATGTCTCATATCTCCTCAAATCATCTGAAGCTTCAATCTATCCTTTTGTTTTTCAGTCCTGGAGGATGTCTCTCCCATATGAATATGAATCTAGGGAGGAATACTTTCTAAATTAAAGTCTCTAAGCAACTGAATCTCTCTAAGATCAATCTCACTATGATTATGCATGCTCCCTATGAAGCTTGACTCTCTTTGAAGCTATATATTATTCGGAGTTATCTACTCCCTCTGCATGTGTTTATCTCCTCTTCTCCTTCATTACATGAATGTGCACAACTCTATGTTTGGATAGTATGCTTCATGTCTCGTCTAGAGACCAGCTAAATTATTGCCTCTTGCAATCTCCATTATAGATCCCTCTCAAAGATATTACATGTGACCTACCCAAAACAAGAAACAAGAACAACAACATCTCCATGGTAACCTCCATGGAATTTACAATATAACCTGCCTGAGACAGGGTCAGCAACCAAGAACATATCCTATAGGAGATCAATTTATCTTGTAAACAAGTGCATTATTAATATGATCATTCATTTAATGGTAGTCATACCAACAATAATCAATTGTTTACTAAACTAGCAATAGTGATAGAAATAATAGAATTTAAGAACTACAACACTTACTTAAACTGCCACAGTATAAAAATATCAAACCTGATATGAAAAACTAGAGTTTAGATGCTACTGCCCCACTTATAGTTTCCCCGATCATTTGGTTGGAAGCACTACTAGCTAAAGTACATACTCTCCATCCTTTGACTTATGCTCTTCAGCATATGTTACATGTGCATGGTACTTGTACATGTACATTGTGTGGCATAATTTCCCATCTCCTTGCAGTTGTAGCATCTGATATTTGATGCATCCTTCCTGTGGCATCATTTCTTAGGCTTCTTCAGGCTTCCTTCTTCCCTTTCCTTTCTCTTGTTCACTTGGGAAACAAGTGCTTGATTTTCATCAACATTAGTCTTCTATGATTTGTATATCAACCTGGATTCCTCTTGGGTGTAGTCTTCCCATAGCATGTTGAACTTGGGAAATTTTCTTCGGGCGCAATTACATTGAACAAATGGATCCCAAGAGGAGGGAAATCCATTGAGTGTAGTAGTCACAAAATCAACATCTTCTATTAGATCTCCAATGGCTACTAATTTTTCTTTGATCTGTGATATCCTCATGAAATAGTTGGCTATTGTTTCTGGCTTGTTCATTATCACGTTTATGAGTTTAATCCTTAGAGTAATTTTTTGAATGGTATTATTACTTTCATAAAGTATGGTTAAGGAATCAAAAATTTCCTTCGGTGTCTTCAGTACTGATACATTAGGTATCAGATGGTCCTTTATTGAGTCTGTCAAGATCCTCTTGGCCTTGACCTCATTCTTCTTGAACTTTTCTTTGGCATCTTCTTCTTCTTCTGGTTCTAGAAGCATCTATTGATATTATCCAATAACTCATTCACTTCTAGAATGAGGAGAATTCTTTGCTTTCAGGATCTGAAGTTGTGTTCTCCATCCAATCTATCTTCAACTCTCATGTTGGTTGACATTTTTTGCTGGTAGAAACCCTAACACTGAAAAACCTCAATTTTTCAAACTTCACCAAAATACATGCTGAGGATTTCAGGTGGTGCATTAGGTGAGGGTGCACTGCTCTATGAATTCATTATCCCCAATGACCTTGGGATAGTGCTCAACGAGATTGAAAAATTATTGCAGCTATAAGGTGTTGTCGTAGTGATCTTCCTTCCAGTGATCAAACTATTATGAAGGTAACCAACTATGATCCCATGTTAGATTTTCCTTATTTAAAAAGCATTAGAGTTACTAGTGTTATTTTACTTCATTACCATATATATATATATATATATATATATATATATATATATATATATATATATATATATATATATATATATATATATATATATATATATATANATAGATATAGATATAGATATATACAAATGGGGGGAAAACCCAGCAACCTTTCTTAGATAGATTTCTTTCACAAAGCAAGTCCAAATAGATAAACCCTAGCTCAAGGGATAGCTCAACCATAAATACTACCATAGCTACAGCAACAACACTAGATATAGATATCTAGATAGATATATATATATATATAGATATAGATATATAGATATATATATATATAGATATATAGATATAGATATAGATATATACAAATGGGGGAAAAACCCAGCAACCTTTCTTAGATGGATTTCTTTCACAAAGCAAGTCCAAATAGATAAACCCTAGCTCAAGGGATAGCTCAACCATAAATACTACCATAGCTACAGCAAAAACACTATACCAAGCTAGCGCACCTCCTAAAGGAGTAGCGCACAAGAGAGAGAGATACCAAAACATTTAAAAAGAATAAACTGAGTCACTGCAGCAACTGTGATACCTTCTCCAAACTTGCGCCTTGCTCCTGTGTAGTTGAGAGAGTGTGAGTGACTGAGAAAATGAGCTAAGGCGCCTCCTTATTTATAGTCTTCCTATCCTTCTAGCTGGGTCGACTTCTCATCTAGGGCATTTCAACATTTGTCCAATGGATCTATTGCTTCTGGAATCTTCTCTACATCTAATAAAGGTCATCTAGGAGGGAAAGATCCTCCCATAGCTACCAAGCATCAACACATTGAATGGAAAAAACAAGATCGAGTGCCTAGCCTATGGAATATTGGCTCAGGATGCCATGTTGTTGTGAATCTCGATTCCCTTGCTGATGAGGGAGCAATTTACTCCTTCTGAATACCCAAGTTTTGGCAATGATATATGATGGATGTATTGGCACTATCTTTTTTTTTGTTTGCATATTTTAGTCTTTAATAGAAGTTATTGTTGGTTGTGGAGCCTGATTATCTTCATGATTCATAGGTCTTTTGTTTTTCAGCCGTGTTTATACCCCATGAAGTATTTACACCCCATAAGTATGTACACTCTTCCACGCGGGGGAGTGTAGAGGGGGGTTACCCCCTCTGCGGGGTCCGGGGGCAAGTAGGCCCCGGGCGGGGGTTCGGGGGCAGAGTCCCTCAATGGGGGTTCGGGGGCAAAGCACCCAAAGGAAAATTTTCCTTGTAAATGTATATTGTAATTTCATTGTAAATCTGGACCGTTCATTATAAGGTCGCAGATCTAATAGTAGAAATTATGTTAGGGTTTTTTTCCCTAGAAGGAAACCCTCTGTTATGAGGGAAATGTATTGTGGCTATGCATTATGTCGAATATTGTATTCTGAGATAGGATATTGTGAGAGAAAGAAGAGGAAGTTACAGCGGGTTTGTTGTAGGTTGTATCCCTTCATTTGTTGGATAATAATAAAGGAAGGACTTGGCAATTTCACTGGTGGACGTAGCCTACACTGGGTGAACCACGTATATATGTGTCTCTATTGTATTGTGTATCTTCTGTGTTTTATTTCCGCATTTGTTTTATTTTATTGCTCTGTGATCATGTTTTTCTAACAGTTATGATAGAATAGGTTTTTTAAAGGGACATAGACATAATCTTATCTCATTAGTTGTATTATTTTTTGAATATTGGGAATCATCTTGGGTCTGGAAATCAGTTGTGCTAGGTTTTCCTGTCAAAGTAACCCAAGAACTAGCAAAGACTTTGTTTTCATGTAAATTTTGACAACAAGCAATACAATCTTCTTATTTTAATAAAATAAAATAAATAATTTTGTTTTTTTATGAATATAAAAAATCAAATGGTCTCACAAAAATCATTATTTCCAATATCACATTTAAGTTAAGTTTAGTTCCTTCAAATGGTTTAGAAAAAAATATAATTGATATTTAAAAATGAAAATGAAAATAGTATTAAGTAATTTTATGACAATAAGCTAATGTTTGTCTTCCTCATTCACATTTCTCTATGACACTGGCATATATAGCAATTTAAAATGAGCATTGTTAAGTTTTATAAGGGAACGAAAATAAACCTGTTCATTAACCCATACTTAAATAAATTTATAAAATATAAAGTATATTCACTTTTTAAGTGTATCAATGAACATTAGGTTTCTTAGCGTGTGAGAGTCGTTAGGAGAGAGCCAAAGGGAGTTTAAGAAAACTAGAGATTTGAATGTTGATGGAGGGAAACCCTATGGGGTCTGGTTCATAAGTTTTTTCACTGTTTATCTTGCTTCGGAGATGTATTGAATGAAATAACAGTCTCGGTATGGATTTTTATTTGAATTGTTTCCTTTCTACCCTTTCTTCCCTTTCATTCTAGTTTTTTTTCTCGGCTCTCCTTCCTTAGGTTTAGCCTTGGTGTCAGTTTCTCGGATTTATTAATGACCATTTATTTTTCATTTCTCAGAAACTGGTTTCATCCATACAACTCAGTGTTTTATTTATTTAACTTGCCACTTGGGCTAGGAACTCTTGATTGTTGTCTTGTAGTTCCTATTTCCTTTTATTTTAACTGGCATTTTTTTTCTCCTCGTGAGTCAGGCGCTTAATCGACCCTTGATTTCGGAGGTGGGAATTGGAGTTGTCAGTCGACGGTTTAATGACTACTCACAGTAAATCGATACTTATTGAGGATATTAATAATATCCTTAATGATGAGGATGATAACTTCTAGAAGGAGACTGGTTTATTATCTGACTACCCAACAAATGTGAAACTTTCGAAGCATAGACCACCTTTGCGGAACTCTGGTGATCATCCGATTGGAGGTTTAGGTAGTATAAACCTTCTACTGGATTATACTATGGCTACTCTTCCTAGTCTGGTAGAAACTTGCTCGCAGAGCATTAGTCCCAGAACGGGTTGTGGAGTTAAGAAGGGGAACTCTAGGAGTTTTCCTCCAGCTGTGCGTGGAAAAAACAAACATCTATCGGTCTTTCGCAAACAAAGGAAGCAGTGGACATCAAACAAGCTACATAGAAAAATGGTTCTCAGCTCCAACGTTGGCCTTGAGGATACATATCGGTTATCTCTTTGTGCTTTAGTAGGGAGGTTCGCCTATGGGCATTTATGCAGAGAAAAGTTCCCAATCTGATTGGATAGATTCTACTCATCAGTGTTAGGATACACTCTGGAGCTGGTGAAACTTCCCAAAGGTTGGTGGGGAGTTATCTTTCGTTCTCTGGATGATGTAGAATTACTATTAACAAAGAGGTGGTTGAACGGGGATAGTAGCTTTATGCTGAAAAAATGGCGGGTATCTTTCAATCCGGAGACCAAATACTTTATGTTTTGTCATTTATGGATTCTTATTTTGGGCTTGCCTCTTCACATGTGGAATGAAGGAGCACTAAAGGATATTGGTGATGCTCTTAGCAATTTTATTTCGGTTGATAGAGGTCTGTTAACTTCGCCTGTGCGAAAAGTCTGTAGAATTCTAGTTGAACTGGATATAATTCATAGTCTTCCTGAAACTCTTGAGATTGAGTGGCGAGGGAGGTGTCTTTTGCAACGACTTGACTACTTAGGCATACCCTTTCAATGTAGCCTATGTCATAGTACCGGACATCTTCAAAGGGATTGTAAAGGTTTGTTTGAGGAGAAAGATGAACAGGAGGATCATCATTCTACATTTGATTATATTGATCTTTCCATTGAAATCGGTTTCTGTAGTGCTGGTCCGGGAGATTTCTCACCTAACTTGGAAGAACCGGAATAGGCTTCAACACTTTCCGGTAAGCTCAAAAATCGTTATCCTACTTTTTTTTCTACTCTCTTGTCTTTGGAAAAAGAAACCTTAAGTTCCTAGAAGTGGTTAGCTCGGTCTATTTCACTTTCTTGTACTTTGATTGAGATGGGGGTGAATGACCTTTCGAAGCCTGATATTCCCTCTGTTTCTACTTTACCTTCCAGTATATTGACTAATATTTCTTTGGTCCCATCAATTCCTCTATCGGGGAACTTTTCCGATCCTCTGACTTTTCCTAACAGTATTTGTCCTTCCTCCCGTGTGGACTCGGTGGTAACTGAACCAAGTTAGGTTTCTTCTCTCTTTTTAAATGTTTCCTCCCCTAATATCTCAGGTTATCATGAACTGGAGGACTCGGAGCCCTCCCTTGAAGCGGTATTAGACTCCTTTATTCCATTTTTAAAGGATCATTCTTCCATCAATCAGTTACCTTTTTTTCGGGGAAAGGCTTTACAAGTTTCTAGTTCTACTGGTGGGGAGACTAGTGATTCAAAACTTTTGGAGGGTTCAAAGGAGAAATAATTTGTTTGGTCTCGGGGACTAGTTTTTGAAACCTCTCCCATAAAAACATGAAGTGCCAGGAAGAAACAAACTAAGGAAACTCTGACTACTAGTCATGTTAATCCTATTGGTTGTGGGGAACTTAGAGCATGCAAAGCCCTTTCTCGGGCTAAGTAATGTTGTTACTTTCACTTAATATAAGAGGGATTGGGGGTGCCCTAAAACTTGCCTCGGTGCGCAGGGTACTAGACAAAACTAGACCTGAGATAGTTCTGTTTCAGGAGATTATGGTACTTGCAGAAAAGGCTCGTGACTTCATGTTTAAGATTCGTCCAAATTGGCTATGTTGTGCAGTAAATTCTAATGGAAGTTCAAGGGGTTTAATGGTATCTTGGGACCCCAACTTTTTTTATTTGATTCCTTCTCTAACTTGCGATGGCATCTTCTTGTTAGGATTTTATATTGCCACTAGGAGACATGTTAATATTATGAACACTTATGGACCTTGTGTGGAGCATAAAGTTTTTTGGGAGAGCCTGGGAAGATCGGGGTTATTATCATATAACAATTTGATTCTAATGGGTGATTTAAATTTGACCCTCTCCTCTGGTGAGATTTGGGGAGGTGTTAGAAATCTGGGTCGTTTGGTAGGTTTCTTCAAGAATTTATTCCTAGGACTTGGTCTTATTGATATTGTCCCGGAGAAGCTTGTTCCAACTTGGAGGAACAATCGGGCTAGCATAGAAGTTATTGCAAAGAGGTTGGATAGGGATTTCATTTCCGAGGATCTTCTTGCTTAGGTTGATATTTTTCGGTCTTGGTTGGAATACCCTTATATCTCATACCATGTGCCCATTTTACTTCAGTTGGATCTTCCCACTACTCACCTATCCTTTCCTTTCAAGATGAATCCTTATGGGATCCAGGATTTAAGTTTTGAGAATTTGGTTAAACAGCTTTGGAATGATCCAAAGTACCTGGGCAAAAGTGGGAAACAACATAGGATTATTTGGAAGCTTAAGGATCTCAAGCTTCAGACTAAATTTTGGTTGAAGGAGAGGAAATTAAGAACAAAAGCACACATAAAGAATCTAGAAGAAGAAATTAAAGAGTGTATCCATAAAAAATCCACTGGAAATGAATGGATGGCCCAAGAATCTTTAGTGAAGGAATTAGAAGCAGTAAGAAATAAGATTCTTCAGGAAAAGGAGGAATACGGGCGGCAACGTAGTAGGGATATTTGGCTACAAAGTGGAGACAATAACACAAAAATTTTCCATAATTTTGCAAACTATAGAAGAATAAGTAAGCACTTATGGGATATTTTGGATGAATCTGGGGAAGTTGTTTTAGGGAAGGAGAAGATTAAAAATGAAGCAGTTAAGTATTTTAAGGAGATGTATAAAGAACAGGCTTCTCCCTCATCTAATGAACAAGTTAGGGTTGCTACACTTTTCAAATAAATGGTTACTGAAGAGGATGCATGCTCCCTCAATGAGCCGATTAAATCGGAGGAGATAGAATAGATTTTAAAGAAATTTAAATCAGACAAGAGCCCGGGGCCCGATGGATGGTCAGTAGAGTTCTTTATCCATTTCTTTGAAATAGTGGGGGGAGATCTTCTGGAGATGGCCGAAGAAGAAAGAACCAGAGGCAAAATAGTGGGAGGTTTAACTGCTACATTCATTGCATTAATACTAAAAGTTAATAAACCTCAATGTTTCGGTGACTTTAGGCCTATTTCACTCTATAATTTATGCTACAAAATCATTTCCAAAGTTTTAGCAAATCGTATCAAGCCATTGTTGTCTAGATCAATATCTGAAGAAAAACTGGGTTTTCTTCAGGGGAGAAGAATACAGGATTCCATTGGTACTGTGCACGAATGTCTCCATAGCATAAAAAATAAAAATACCAAATCTTTAGTATTAAAGATTGATCTGAAGAAAGTGTACGATTGCATTAGTTGGGATTTCCTAAGGATGATACTTATTCAGATTGGATTGGGACTGGATTTGACAGAGTGGATTATGAGTTGTGTAATGTCTACCTCCTATTCAGTACTGATAAATGGGGAACCAACCGCTTTCTTTAAAAGTGGGCGGGGGCTCATACAAGGATGTCCTCTCTCCCCATTATTGTTCATCCTTGTCATGGAGGGTTTAAGCTTGTTATTAAATGAGAAGAAGTTGGAAGGAAGGCTTTCAAGGGTGAAAGTTTCCATAACTATTAAAATTTTACATGTTCTTTTTGGTGATGACGTTGTAAATATGTCGAAGGCTAGCGCAGAGAAATGGATGGAGATTGACACATTAATTAAAAATTTATGTTCAACTTCTGGATTGATGATTAATATTTCTAAATCTATAGTACTTCAGGCAGGATTCTCGAAAGAGGATATGAGACCTTTTGACGCAACCTACCCCTCAACGAGTGGTCGCTCCCACCAGGACCTTCTTTAATCACGGGCCCGAAGAGTCTGAGCTCTTACAACTCCCCTCGGGAGTCACGAGTCACCCACAATAACCCCTCGGAAATCTCCCCTTCGAAAATCGGGATATCGCGACTCGGGAGTTCGCGGTTCACGCGAACACAATTCACATGCAAACCAAAACCCTGATCCCCGATGGTCAACGGGTCAACACTTCCCTTGATCGGAGATTTCCCTATCGGGGTATCGCACTCTGCGATGTCAAAGTTCTATCTTTAGAATCCCCAAATTTCGGGATACAGATCCCCGATATCACGCCACCTGTACTCCACTAGATTTTTCAGCTTCCACCGTGTCGCACGCCACGTCCTCCTCGGGATTTCGCGGATCACAATTCCGCGATGCAAATTTCCTTGGGGTCGAAAACCCCGAAACGCCGAACGCTGAAACCCCAAAGTCCGATGACACCTGTCCTCCACCTGCTCTAGAGGCCCCACTCAGCTACGTCACTCCTGCGCTCGTGCGATCGGGAATCGCTGGATCGCGATTTCAACTGTCATGAATTTCTTGCATTGGGAAATACCGAATGCCGAAACCCCCATATCACGCCACCTGTCAGCACCTCTGCTTGGTCCTAACGCCTTGACACTTGTCTCTCCCTCGTTCTATCGGGAAATCGCGATTTGGGAACTCGCATTTCCTGATGCACAAGACCACGGTCCTTGCAAAACCCCAAACTCCGACCCCTCAGGATCTTGCACCACATGTCCCCTCTCCGATCAATGGCCTCGATTGATTCGGGAAATCGCCGGTCGTGATTTCAAAGAGTTGAAGCTCTTTCCCCGAGGAATGCCGAACGTCGAACCCCCGACCCTCAGGGATCTCGCGCCACGTTCCCCTGTCCGGATCAACGGTTCAGATCGATTCGGGGAATTGCGATTCGCGATTCTACGAGGGATGAACCCTCACCTTGCCAACCCCCGAATGCTAAAACCCCGAAGTCCGATGGACTTTGATTCTCCACGCCCTCACTTAAGGTTTAACTCCCGTGTGACTCCCCTTTGATCTGACGATCCTCGGGATTTCGCGAACTGCACGGGGTTTACACGTCGTCGATTCTCTTCCTCTGAAGAGTCCTCCGCTGCACCAGCTTTCCCTTGGTTCAACTCTCTCTCAGACCTGTTCCTACGCCATGAACGCAGAACTATCCCTCCTGAGCTACTTCTCTTCGACTCCTTCAGAGACTTCAAGAATGATGCCTGCGCTCCAACTTCAACAACTTCCAAAGTGTTGAAGTCTTCCCGGACTATGTGTGTTCACAAAGACAATAGCCTGCGCCTTCTTCTCTCAGACTTGCCACTGCGATCTCCAGTTCGACCTGCACTCACCTGCACGGTTCAAACAACCCCATTCACTCTGGGCCACCTGAGTACAAAAGTTCAACTGTTTAACCTCCTCTACGCACTCTATGCGGAGGAATTCGACTGCACTCTATGCAGGAATCTCTTGGCTTAAACAGAGAAACAATTGGAACTCATTCCCTCATTCTCTCAGATTTCAAACCTGGTATGCAATGACATATGCAGCATATAGAAGATAAGCATAAAAAGAAGCAAGTATGCAACAGCATAATACCAACAACACAAAGAGACTAAACACATCCATGGAATTGAATCAAAGCTTTCCTATTAATTCAATGTCTGTACATGGAGTTTCTTCACAAGCTCTCTTCTCTGCTGTTTTTTCTCTTCTAATGATGAATCCTAATCAATTACACAAGGAGGGTGCCTATATTCGTTTTCCCTCCTGGAAGATGAAAACTGTCTAATCATCAGCTAATTTCTATCTAACAGCATTAATAGTATTAAATGCCTCCTTATCTACATTACAATACAAGTGCGCTCAGCTTTGAATGCTCTCAGTTAAATGGCGGCGCAGCAATCTTTCCAAAGTGTTTTCAAAAATATATGTGTGCTGGCACTTGTCCAGCCGTATGTTCCTTTCCTCCGCGCGCTGGCTCGCTTGGTAGGTGAGCGATGCTCCTGCATCATACTCCTCGGCTCAAAAGATTTCATGGGCTCCTGCTCATGAGCTCCTGCACAGTTTGCCCATGTTTCTGTATAACAGTCTCTGTCTCCCAGCTGGCATCCTCCACTGGGTGGTTCTTCCATTTCACCAGGTACTCAAAATATTGCTTCCTCCTGGTCTTCCTGCCTACTCTCTTGTCCAGTATGCACTCCATCTCAGGCTTCTGTGCAACTGGCAATTGCTTCTGCCACTGTATGACTGGTTCCTCATCATTTCCAGCTCTTGCATCTTCGACCTTATATGGGTATAAATCCGAAACATTGAAAATCAGAGATATCCCGATGCCCTCTGGCAACTCAAGCTCATATGCATTCTCCCCGAATTTCTTCAGGATTCGGCACGGCCCAATTTTCTTCATCTTGAGCTTGTTGTACGTTCCCCTTGGGAATCTTTCTTTTCTCAAGTGTGCCAGAACCATGTCTCCAACTTCAAATTGAAGCTTCCTCTTCCTCTGATTGGCTCTGTGCTTATATTCCTGATTCGATTTCTGTAATCGCTGCTTCACCTGTGTGTGAAGTTCCTGCATTGCCTCGACAAATTCTTCAGCCCTCGCGTTGCTAGTTTCAGCCTGTTCTGACTCCCTGAGCTCAGAAACTCCCCTCGGCTGTGTCCCATACAAAATTTGAAACGATCTCTTACCTGTACTCTGATTCACAGAATCGTTGTACGCAAACTCTGCCTGTGGTAGAATTTGATCCCAACTGGTGTGATGCTCCGTCACCAGGCTCCTCAACAGATCCCCCAAGCTCCTGTCGACCACTTCAGTCTGCCCATCTGTCTGTGGATGGTAAGCATAACTGAATGCCAAGTCAGTCCCTAGCTTCTTCCACAGCGTCCTCCAAAAATGTCCTATGAATTTGGTATCCCGATCCGAGACTATGCTTCTCAGCAATCCATGCAATCGCACAATCTCTTTGAAAAACAAATTTGCGATGTGGGTTGCATCGCTGGTCTTATGACACGGGATAAAGTGTGCCATCTTCGAGAATCTGTCCACCACAACAAAGATGGAATCAACTCCTCACTGTGTCCTCGGTAAACCCAACACAAAGTCCATGCTAATGGCTTCCCATGGTCTTTCGGGTATAGGCAACGGCTGATATAACCCTGTGTTCTGCTTCCGGCCTTTTGCATGTTGACATACCCGGCACCTGTCAACAAACCGTTTAACATATGCGCGCATGCCCGGCCAATAATAAGACTCGCTCAGCTTGCCGAATGTCTTGTCATGTCCAAAATGACCTGCTAAGCCTCCACTGTGCTTCTCCTTCACCAAATTCTCTCGCATAGAGCAATCTGGAATGCACAATTGATTGCCTTTGAACAGCAATCCATCCTGGATCAGGTAATCAATCCACGGACTCCTATCATTGAGAACTGGGTTCTCGGCTACTTCGTATGCCTCGCCAAAGTCTGCGTCACCTGCATACATATCTTTTAAATTTTCAAAACCTAAAGTCTTGACCCTGAATTCCTGCAGCAATAAACACTTTCTGCTCAAGGCGTCAGCTACCTTGTTCGCAGTCCCTGAAATGTGCTTTATCACAAATGTAAAATTCTGCATATATTCCACCCACTTTGCATGCTTCTGATTCAACTTCTCTTGCTGACTCACGAACTGTAACGCATGATTATCACTGTATAGAAAAAATTCCTTGGGGATGAGGTAGTGCCTCCACTTTTTCAATGCCTGGATAATGGCATAGAATTCTTTATCATATGTGGAGTACTTCAGTTTTGCATCATCCAGCTTCTCTCTGTAGTATGCAACAGGTTTTTCATCCTGACTTAAAACCCCTCCAACAGCATACCCACTGGCATCACACTTCACCTCGAAGGTTTTCTGAAAATCTGGTAACACTAACACTGGTCGCTCAGTTATCTTCCGCTTCAATAGATTGAATCTTTTCTCAGCCTCGGTTGTCCAATGAAAAACTTTATGCTGCTTTTTCACAGTGTCCATCATTGTTGCGCTGATTCCACTGAAATTCCGAATGAATTTTCTATAGAAGCTTGCCAACCCGTGAAAGCTCCTTACCTCGAAAGCATTTCTTGGCGATGGCCAATTCCTGATTGCGTTCACCTTCTCAGGATCCATTTTCAATTCATTAGCCGAAATAACGAATCCCAGATATATGAGTTCTATCTGCATAAAGGAACACTTCTTCAAATTGATCAATAGTTTCTCCTGCTGCAGTCTTTTCATCACAATGGCCAAATGCCTCAAGTGTTCAGCCTTCGTCTTGCTGAAAATCAGTATGTCGTCTAAGTATACGACCACAAACTTGCCAATGAATTCCCGTAGGACTTCATTCATCAGCCGCATAAAAGTGCTTGGCGCGTTTGTCAACCCAAACGGCATGACCAGCCATTCATACAAACCCTCATTTGTTTTGAATGCCGTCTTCCACTCATCTCCCTCTCTCATCCGGATCTGATGATATCCGCTCTTGAGATCTATCTTGGAGAAGTAATTTTCCCCACTCAGGCAATCCATCAAGTCGTCCATTCTTGGCAATGGAAACCTGTACCTGATGGTAATCTTATTAATCGCCCTGGAGTCTGTACACATCCTCCAGCCTCCATCCTTCTTTGGACTCAGTACTGTCGGAACATCACATGGACTTAGACTTTCTCTCACTAGTCCCTTGTCCTACAGATCCTGTACCTGCCTTTTGACTTCCTCGTTCTCTTGAGGTGTCAACTTGTATGCTGCCTTATTTGGCAAACTCGCTCTGGGTACGAGGTCAATGTGGTGACTCACACTCCTCATCGGTGGCAACGAACGAGGTAGTTCGTCCACGATGATATCAGCGAACTCTCCAAGAAGTTCTTGAATCTCCTCTGGCAAGTCGTCCACTCTTGTGCTTGTTAGGACAATTCTCGGCTTCCTGACAACAAAGAATTGTGGATTCTCATCTTTCTCTAGCTCTATGAGAAGTTCTTTCCCACTCATGAGAAGTATGGTACTGGTTACTTCCGACTCCACCTTCTTATCCTTCCCCGGAAGCAATGTATGTGTTTTTCCATCCTTCTCCAAGATGTATGTGTTCATCCTCCCATTATGAACTACATTTCTGTCAAACTGCCATGGTCTTCCCAATAATACATGACAGACATCCATGGGAATGACATCACATAGAATCGCATCCCTATAATCACCCATTTTAAAATTGACCAAGCATTTCTTTGTAACACATACCTAGTGTCCTTTCTGCAGCCATGTCACTTGGTATGGACTCGGGTGTTTGTTCATTTTCAGCTCCAGTTTCTCCACCATCTCGGTCGAAACGAGATTATCTGTGCTCCCACTGTCCACTATAACCTTGCATTTCCAACCCTGGGTCTTGCAAGTCGTCCAGAACAGTCTGCATCTCTACGCTGTGTCCTCCATCTCTTTCTCAGGTTTCAAGAGAACTTTATGCACTGTTAGTGACTTCCCACTCCCAGCATCTTCATCTTCAACATCACGCCTCTGCGCCTCAGCAACATGAGCGTTTCCTCTGTCCATCTTCCTCTCTGGACAGTCAACGGCCTTGTGTCCGTCTTTCCCACACGTAAAACATGTGATGACTCCCCCACGGCCTCTTCCTCTACCTCGGGTGTGAGGAAATGTATTGGCGTCAGCGTAATCTCCTTGCTGACCTATTTGCTGTCTCCTCGGCTCAGCAACTTGTTGCCTCTGCTGTGAGGTTCCACCTCTTTCAGCTCTTCCATGAGGCCTCTTCCAATCCTTCTTGGGCTTTTGAGTTCTTTCTTGGGCAACTGCTTTGCCTCTAGGCTAGCTTCTGCCTCGCCCTCGCTATCCCTGCTTGTGGTTCAGCTTCTCCTCGGCCTTTAGAGCCATCTGGTACGCATCCTCAACTGTGCGGATGGTAACCATGCTCAACTCGTCCTAAATGTCATACCTAAGACCATTCAGATATCTTGCCACCTTTTCGTCATCACTCTCCCGATGACCAGCTCGAATATTGAGTCTATAGAATTCATCAGTGTATTCTTTCACCGTCATCATCTTCTGTCTCAGGTTCTGCATGCGCCTAAACAGAGTGATATGGTAGTCCCTCGGAATGAACTTCGCCTTCATCTTGGCGATTATTCGATCCCAGTTCTTGATCTTCTGTTTTCCCTTGGAACGCCTGTCTGCCTGCAGCTCGTCCCACCATAAGGCTGCATGTCCCTTCAGCTTCGTGACGGCATGCCTTACTTTATTGTCCTCTTCGATATCTTCATAATCGAAGTAGGTGTCGAGTGCTCGGATCCAATCCAACAGCTCCTCTACATTTAGATTTCCCTCATAGGCGGGAATATCCATCTTCGTCTTCGAGCTCATCCTCGAAATGGCTCTGATCAACCTCTCTGTTGAGGCATCTTTTGCGGCGACCTCTTCTTGGTCGTGTCCAGCTTCCTCTTCAACCTCTGGATCGCTGAACTCTGCTGGACCCGCTCCACGCCTCTGGGTGGTCTCCATATCTTCGAGTCTCGCCCTGAGATCTCGTATTTGACGCTCCATCTCTGGATTCCCTGTTGGATTCCCTGCTGGCCTACCCCTTCTTTGGGCATCCCTGTCCTCATGATCAGGAGACTGCCTTTCTCTCCTGGGCGGCATTATATCTCTTCTATCTCTGCTTCAGAAAGCAAAGGTACTCCGGCTCTGATACCACCTGACGCAACCTACCCCTCAACGAGCGGTCGCTCCCACCAGGACCTTCTTTAATCACGGGCCCGAAGAGTCTGAGCTCTTCCAACTCCCCTCGGGAGTCACGAGTCACCCACAATAACCCCTCGGAAATCTCCCCTTCGAAAATCGGGATATCGCGACTCGGGAGTTCGCGGTTCACGCGAACACAATTCACATGCAAACCAAAACCCCGATCCCCGATGGTCAACAGGTCAACACTTCCCTTGATCGGAGATTTCCCTATCGAGGTATCGCACTCTGCGATGTCAACGTTCTATCTTTAGAATCCCCGAATGTCGGGATACAGATCCCTGATATCACGCCACCTGTACTCCACTAGATTTTTCAGCTTCCACCGTGTCGCACGCCACGCCCTCCTCGAGATTTCGCGGATCGCAATTCTGCGATGCAAATTTCCTTGGGGTCGAAAACCCCGAAACGCCGAACGCCAAAACTCCGAAGTCCGATGACACCTGTCCTCCACCTGCTCTGGAGGCCCCACTCAGCTACGTCACTCCTGCGCTCGTGCGATCGGGAATCGCTGGATCGCGATTTCAGCTGTCATGAATTTATTGCATTGGGAAATCTCGAATGCCGAAACCCCCATATCACGCCACCTGTCATCACCTCTGCTTGGGCCTAACGCCTTGACACTTGTCTCTCCCTCGTTCTATCGGGAAATCGCGATTCGGGAACTCGCGTTTCCTGATGCACAAGACCACGGTCCTTGCAAAACCCCGAACTCCGACCCCTCAGGATCTTGCGCCACGTGTCCCCTCTCCGATCAACGGCCTCGATTGATTCGGGAAATCGTTGGTCGCAATTTCAAAGAGTTGAAGCTCTTTCCCTGGGGAATGTCGAACCCCCGACCCTCAGGGATCTCGCGCCACGTGCCCCTGTTCGGATCAACAGTTCAGATCGATTCGGGGAATCGCGATTCGCGATTGTACGAGGGATGAACCCTCACCTTGCCAACCCCCGAATGTTGAAACCCCGAAGTCCGATGGACTTTGATTCTCCACGCCCTCGCTTAAGGGTTAACTCCCGTGTGACTCCCCTTTGATCTGACGATCCTCGGGATTTCGCGAACTGCACGGGGTTTACACGTCGTCGATTCTCTTCCTCTGAAGAGTCCTCCGCTGCACCAGCTTTCCCTTGGTTCAACTCTCTCTCAGGCCTATTCCTACGCCATGAACATAGAACTATCCCTCCTGAGATACTTCTCTCCGACTCCTTCAGAGACTTCAAGCACGATGTCTGCGCTCCACCTTCAACAACTTCCAAAGTGTTGAAGTCTTCTCGGACTATGCGTGTTCACGAAGACAATAGCCCGCGCCTTCTTCTCTCAGACTTTCCACTGCGATCTCCAGTTCGACCTGCACTCACCTGCACGGTTCAAACAACCCCATTCACTCTGGGCCACCTGAGTACAAAAGTTCAACTGTTTAACCTCCTCTACGCACTCTATGCGGAGGAATTCGACTGCACTCTATGCAAGAATCTCTTGGCTTAAACAGAGAAACAATTGGAACTCATTCCCTCATTCTCTCAGATTTCGAACCTGGTATGCAATCACATATGCAACATATAGAAGATAAGCATAAAAAGAAGCAAGTATGCAACAGCATAATACCAACAACACAAAGAGACTAAACACATCCATGGAATTGAATCAAAGCTTTCCTATTAATTCAATGTCTGTACATGGAGTTTCTTCACAAGCTCTATGCTCTGCTCTTTTTTCTCTTCTAATGCTGAATCCTAATCAATTACACAAGGAGGGTTCCTATATTCGTTTTCCCTCCTAGAAGATGAAAACTGTCTAATCATCAGCTAATTTCTATCTAACAGCATTAATAGTATTAAATGCCTCCTTATCTACATTACAATACAAGTGCGCTCAGCTTTGAATGCTCTCAGTTAAATGGCGGCGCAGCAATCTTTCCAAAGTGTTTTCAAAAATATATGTGTGCTGGCACTTGTCCAACCGTATGTTCCTTTCCTCTGTGCGCTGGCTCGCTTGGTAGGTGAGCGATGCTCCTGCATCATACTCCTCGGCTCAAAAGATTTCATGGGCTCCTGCTCATAAGCTCCCACACAGTTTTCCCATGTTTCTGTAGAACAGTCTCTGTCTCCCAGCTGGCATCCTCCACTGGGTGGTTCTTCCATTTCACCAGGTACTCAAAATATTGCTTCCTCCTGGTCTTCCTGCCTACTCTCTTTTCCAGTATGCACTCCATCTCAGGCTTCTGTGCAACTGGCAATTGCTTCTGCCACTGTATGACTGGTTCCTCATCATTTCCAGCTCTTGCATCTTCGACCTTATATGGGTATAAATCCGAAACATTGAAAATCAGAGATATCCC
>ML781090.1:1222075-1240579 GCA_009831015.1 Picea engelmannii | reverse complement strand
ATAAGTAATTGTTTTATTATATTATGATAATTTAAAGTTTATTAATTAAAAAGGGAAAAGGGAAAAAGTTAATTTCTACACCTACCAAATTGAGTTCTAGATAAAAGGGGAAAGAGGGAAATCTAAAATATTAGGAAACTAGGAAAAGAGGGAAATCTAAAATAATTAGGAAACTAGGAAAAGAGGGAAACATAAAAAGAAAAGGGAAACACAAGGGGAAAAGAAGAAAGTCAAACTTAGTAAGGTATCTACCATTTAAGAATTTTCTAATTTTAAACTCATCTAGCAAATTAATAATGGGGAAAGTGATTAAAACCTGTAAGAGAATTTGGGGACACCTAGGAGCGATTCTAGGAGTGACTCTAGGTGGGTGAGGGAAATAAGGGTAATTAATTAATTAAAGAAATTAATTTATGGAGGAATGAAGGGGATGGGTGACACTTGTACAGGGAGGATTTTTAGGAATTAATTTTTAAAACATTAATTTAAATGGGATTTTGGGAAGGTAAAGGGGTTCGAAACTCTATATAATGGAGGGAAGAGAAGGATGAAGGATCTCTTTTGTTTGTGTAACATTACACTGCAGAAATATCTACTTGACAGACTTATCTTGTGGGAGTTGGGATACCCATATCGATGAGGAGTGGTAGCTCGGCCTTGCGAGGCGAGATGGGAGCTAGTTGATTCTTTGGTTAGTGTGCATGACCCTTTGCAGCTTGGGGGGCTAAGGGGGAAGAAGAGTACCCCTAGCGTTGGCTGGGAGGTATCGGTGAAGTCTCGTCAGTCAGCAAGCGGGATTTGCACGGAGCGTGAGAGACATCAACTCAGAGTGGGCGATCAGGCAATGGTACGCTTTCTTTATTTTGCATGATAGATTGTAGTATGATTTATTCTTGGGATCTGCATGTTTAATTGGGTAAGGAAATTGATTGTCTAGGTTGATGACTGAATTTTTCCATAGCCTACTCGATGATTGGTTGACTCCCATGGCTTTCGTTTCCCTGTATCTTCCTATGGTTGATTGATTATGATGATTGCGGTATATTTTGCCTTCATCCCTAGATCACCAGTCCTCGCCTGAGCAGTAGGCCAGGAGCCTGATCTACGGTCGTTGCTTCGGCGTTAATAGACCTATGGATCCCAATGCCCTGCTTTTATGTGCGACGATGATGAGCAAAGGTTGTTCTTGTCAGTTGTCTACCTTTGATGTTTGTCCTTGGCTGAAGGTTCGCCTTGCCCCTTGATGCGATTATTTAACTCTGCAAATTTGATTGTTGGCGAAATTTTTCTTCAACCTCGGCATGTTTATATCTCGTCGTTATCTCATTTTTACCCCGTTTTTATATCTTGATGGATCAAATTTTAACCCTACGTTTTTATTATTGGATAAATTATAACTCTGTGTTTTGTATTGAAGGATAAATTCTAACCCTGCGTTTTTATTCTTGGATAAATTATAACTCTGTGTTTTGTACTGAAGGATAAATTCTAACCCTGCATTTTTATTCTTGGACAAATTATAACTCTATGTTTTGTATTGGAGGATAAATTTTAACCCTGCGTTTTTATTCTTGGATAAATTATAAATTTGCGTTGGGTGTTGATGGATACGTTTTAACCCCGTGTGGTTTTGATGGCCATTCGTTGCACCCCTTTTTCTTTTCTCTGCACCTTAAATTGAAGAAAATGATGTGAGTCTGCGATGTCCATTTGATTGACAGCCTACGCGTGGGAATTAACCCATCTTATTATAATCTATTTCCTTGAAACCTCACTCCTTGCATCAGCTAGCAGCTAGACTCTAGCTTCCTGAGTGTTGAATGCCTTTTCCTTTGCTGCATCCGGGTGACGGTTGTTCTTTCTTGACTTATGCGACCAACAAATTCTTTTTATAGAATCTGGGGCTGTGAATTTTGTTTTAGAATAAGAACCAAATCCTCAACATGTGACCATCTCCTAAAGAATCCTGTGTAGACTCGTTGGTGTAAAATATGGCGATGAAGAAAATCTTCTCCAGGTGCCCTTGCCTTCTCTGTTTACCATTTGTGTGGATTTAATTTCTGGACAATGTTCTTTCTTGCAACACATTTGAATTCATTTAGTGATTAAGATCTGGTACAATTCAATCCATTGCACAACCTGTGTGCTTCCTGAGTTAAGTGCGTTCCAATTGCCAGTTATTTATCCAAGCGATTTTTGTATGCATTCCTGGGTTGATTGCGTTGATTCTCTAGTTACAAGTTGTACCCACATCTTGTTGTAGTACCATTACCTTGCGTCTGGTAAATCCAATTACCCACACAACGATTTTCTTAGTAATTGCTGACAGTAAGGCGAATTCCTTGGCATATCTCTGTACAACGATTATGCCCATTAAAGTTGACTGTGTCGCTACCTTTAGGACTACGTTTTACCTTGGATTTGATGACTGCATTTTTCCAGTCATTCACCCCCAAATCACCTTTAATTGTGGACTGTGTTTGCAGTCGAATGGCCACAAGTTGCCTAAATTGTTGATTGTGCCTTTAACCTGTAAATGACCTCAGTTCTAGACAGCCAACTAAATGCTTCGGGGTTTATGCCCTGAGTTTTTACCTTTACCTGGAAGTGAATCGTATTAAAGGCATATGGCAGTAAACCTAATTCGGTGCATGGCCTTAGTATCTCGTTGAATGTATATGGATTTATGGCATTTACACTTCTTAGATGATTCCCTTAATTTTTGTAGACAACTTTCATTTTGGTACAGTTAGTAAAGATAGACATATGTGGTAATTTATTGAGTTACTAAATGTTTCCTTGTTTCTTTCTGCCTTGATGTAGTTAATGTTATTAATGCTATATTAATTGTTAGGTTAATTGTCATGTTAAATGCCTTGTTATTTGCTATATTAATTGTTATAATGGTAGCATTCTACATTAATATTGTTACTGTTGTTATTAAGTTAATGGCTAGTTGGATGGAGATTTTGGATTAATATAGAATTCACCATTTAGGTTGTGTTAATGATTAAAATTTGATTGGTGAAGTAAAGACTGGATTGCAAATTTTAGACTTGCTAAATTGAATTATAATTGAGGTTAGATGGAATTTATAATTATAGTTTTAGTATTGATTAATTAGATTTGCAAGATTGATTGTATTAACATTTATTTAGCGGGTGCATTATTGACTAATTGTAACTTGATGTGCCTCGTTTAGAATGGAACCCATGTTAAAATAGATTGTAATCATGGACCGGTTAGACTGGGTGATTGGTTGGGTCGAGGACGATGTCGTGTATGGGTTGGCGTCTCCCCTTGTCTTTGTCCTCTTATGTCTCGGCGGCCTTTTGTGTGGGGTGTAGGTATAGTCTCCCAGTCAGTATTCGGCTCCTAGCACGTCGGAGTTTTCTAGAGTCCTTGGTCCGGATAGCTTATGTTTGTGCCAAGGTTATTGATGCACCTATCACTTGGGAATGACATAATTCCTAATGCGAGGATCATGGTGCGCCTTGTGGGATAGCGACGAAAAATATCTTGGCCAGAGTCGATGTGTTCTATGTGAGTGTTGTCGAACGTTTCAAGTTTCTTTGGCACATGGGTTGAACTCCTTCAGGCGTTTGGTTCTCACGCCTTGAGGTTCTCATCTTGTTCATCTAGGCCGTCATGTAGGGATGGGGATGTTGTCCCTTATCTTGTAGGCATGGTCTTATTTGTGTCAGGTGGGTAGTCATTCCTCGTTATTTTGTGCATGTTTTGCCCAGTTGCCCTTGTTCCTGTGCGTGGTGTCATAGTTTCTTGTTGCCTGGGTTGTGTGCGTCTGCTCGCCATCTATGGTGTGGTCATATGTTGTCGTCATTGCCTTCTTGCCTCTTAATTCTTAAAACAAACAAAAAAAAATGCTTCGCCCATGACCGTAACGAAGGGGTTGTTACATATGGTATCAGAGCCAGGTTCAACCCACGACTGGGGATCACTACAACTTTCGTTGATTGGGTATTTGATTAAAATGTTGCTAATTTAGTTGATTTGTATTCATGAAGGTAATAATGGTTAGAGGACGTCGCAAAGGCAGATTACAGGGTGCTAGGGGAGGAGGCATGACGCATCCAGTAACATCCATGCCTAGGGGTCTAACCCCTAGGGAGACGAATAGGTTGTCGGGTAGGAGCAAATAACGGTGGGTGATGTGGTTGGTATGATGAGGTATATTCAGCAGATGTTTGAGGCACTGATCAGCCGTTTGGACAGAGATGAGGCCAGGGTGTCGGCACCTCCTGAGGGTCCACCGCGCGCTCCGGTTGATACTGGTAGCATTCACCGTGAGCTCGAGAAGGTCAAATTTTTCGAATTCTTTGGTGCCTCGGAAAGCGCAGCCGCCGAGGCATGGTTGGAGAATATGGCGATGTGATTTTCACTTCGTGACTATACCTCCAACATGAAGGTCTGCATGGTGCTCTTTCAACTGAAGGGGAGATCTCTTCTATGGTGGAAGATGCTCCTACCACAATTGAACATGGTCGTCGAAGACATGTCATGGGAATTGTTCGAGGAATGGTTCCGAGAGAGTTACCTATCAGAGGAATTTATTGAGAGTCAGCTCAATGAGTTTAACGCCTTACGATAGGGAGGTCATACGGTGCCCGAGTATGAGGCATGTTTTATGGAGCTTCTCTGGTATGCTCTGCATATTAACACTGAGAAACTTAAGGTCAACAAGTTCGTGTTCGGCCTTAATGGCAGCATACGTGCAAAGGTTAGGATATTTATGCCTCAAACCTTGCATGATGTCGTCCAGAAGTTACTCATAACAGAGGAGGAGCTTATCAGTGGGGGTCAGAGCAGGACTCCAGCGAGACCAGTAGGGTAGGTTTCAACTGGTGCGCAACAGCATCAGACAGTAGCCAGACATACGTCAGGATATCGTGGCTTCCAGAGGGAATCCAATTTCACTACACCTCAGCAACCGGTGCCTTAGCAACGGACACCTTATTGAGGACCACAGCATCAGCAGCAGCGTCGACCGTAGCAGCAGCAGTTTAGGCTTGTTCAGTAGCACAGACCAGGATTCCAAGCCGGTGGGTCGTCATTTTCTACTTCGGGTACCAGGACTACTGGGCCGAAGAAGGAGTGTTGGACATGTGGGGAGCCACACTACTAGCACAAGTGTCCTATGGAGAGGAATAGTGCATCTGGATCAGCCGGACCCACTATCGTGGGATATTTTGGCAAGGCCCATTAGATTCATGCAGCGGTGAATAACCGCCAGGAAAAGCACCAGTCGACTGTGCTCAAGATGTCAGGTACCTTCGCTGACTAGACCCTTAGTATTTTGATAGATCCCGGTGCTACCAAGAGTTTCATTTCTGGTTCGGCGCTGAAAAGGATTAAGGTAAAGGCAGTCAAACAAGACGAGTTTATCTTCGTAGAGATGGCTTCGAGAGCCAAACAGAAGGTTGGAGGAAAGGTTACGGGTTGTATCCTTAACCTGGGAGATTTTGACACCAGGGCCAACCTGTACATCACGATCTTAGGATCTTATGACATCGTGATCGGTATGGACTGGTTGGAATCACATGAGGCGATACTCAATTGTAAGACGAAATGGTTGAGCTTGGTCGATGATGAGGGACAGAGACACATGATTGTAGGATGGAACCAGGGAGTTTCCCTGAGGTTTATCTCTTCCTTGCAGCTTTGGAAGAGCATGCGCAAGGGATGTAAGCTTTATGTGATCCTTGCGTTAAATGAGAAGGGAGTAGTGGAAGGTCTAGAACACCTTCCTGTGGTGAGAGAATTTGCAGATGTCTTTCCAAAGGATTTACCTGGGAAGCCACCAAAAAGGGAATTAGAGTTTACTATAGACCTAAAACCGGGGACTGAACCGATAGCTAGGATGCCTTATCGGATGTCGACCTCGGAGCTACAGGAGTTGAGAATGCAACTGAAATAATTGTTGGACCTGGGACTGATACGTCCAAGTGTGTCACCATGAGGTGCGTCTGTTATTTTGATACGAAAGAAGGATGGGTCATGGAGGATTTTCATTGACTACCGTCAATTGAACAAGGCAACGATCAAGAATCAGTATCTGTTGCCGAGGATTGATGATCTGTTCGATCAGATGAAGGGTGCGACGATGTTCTCAAATATCGATTTGCGATCAGGGTATCACCAGTTATGGATCAAGGAGGATGATGTCCCTAAGACTACATTTAAGAAAAGGTTTGAACATTACAAGTTTACTATTTTACCATTTGGACTGACAAACTCCCCAGGGGTATTTATGATTTTGATGAACAGGGTGTTCCACGAGTACTTGGACAAGTCCGTCCAAGTATTCATTGAAAATATTTTGATTTACTCTTAGACGATGGAGGAGCATGATGAGCACTTGCGCTTGGTACTACAGTGCCTGCGAGAGCACAAATTGTATGGGAAGTTTTCCAAATGCTCTTTTTATCAATCGAAGATTCACTACTTAGGGCATGTCATCTCCGGCAAAGGTATCGTCATGGATCCAGCAAAGGTCGAAGCTATCATGGAATGGCCTGCATCGACGAATGTCCCAAAAGTGCATAGCTTCATGGGTTTGGCAGGATACTATTGATGGTTCGTCGAGGGATTTTCGAAGATAGCAAATCCGATCACAGAATTGTAGAAGAAGAGCAAGAAGTTTGTTTGGACCGAGAAATGTGTGAAAGCTTTTAGGAGGCTCAAGGAGCTGTTGACAATGACACCAATACTAAAGGTCCCTGACATGGACGGATACTTCTTGGTATGCACCGACGCATCCAAGGAAGGCTTAGATGGAGTCTTGATGCAAGATGGATGAGTGATCGCTTACATATCGAGGAAACTAAGAAGGCATGAGGAGAACTATGCGACACACGATTTGGAGTTGTTAGCCATCATATATGCCTTGAAGTTTTGGAGACACTACCTTGTTGGGAAAAAAATTGAACTAAAGACTGACCACTGTGGACTAGAACACATCTTTACGCAAAGCGACCTGAACATGCGACAACGATGTTGGTCGTAATTACTTAGCGAGTATAATTTCGAGATTACTTACATAAAAGGAACAGTGAACCGAGTGGCAGATGCATTGATTCAGATACCACGCATATTTTCGGTGTTACCTCTTCAGACGAATCCACGTGAAAAGATTCTAACTTTACAGCATGGTGATGACTGGTACAAAGAGGTCAAGGGTTTTATCAAACAAAACACAATGATGGTACCAATATTTGAAGGATTTACGTTTGATGACGATGGTTTATTGAGGTTTAAAAATTGGATTTACGTACCAACAAACGACGAGTTGAGGAGCTTGATCCTAAGCAAGGCTCATAGAGTAGTTTACATGGCCCACCCGGGAGTCACAAAGATGAGGGCATACCTTAAACCCTTATTATTATGGAAGGGAATGAAGGTATATATAGTCAACTATGTGGCCAAATGTCTAGAATGTCAGCAGGTAAATCCTGAACATAGACATCCAACAGGATTACTATAGCCACACGCTATTCCGGAATCGAAATGGGAGGTTATTTCAATGGATTTTATTGTTGGATTGACACTGGCGGCAAGGAGACATGACTCAATTTTCGTAGTAGTAGACACTCTGACGAAGAGTGCCCACTTTATTCCTGTGCATACAACATACTAGGCACCTTCCATAGCTAGAGTTTTCATCAGTGAGATTGTGAGGCTGCATGGTGTGCCTAAGAGGATTATATCTGATCGAGGATCGATGTTTACAGGACGATTTTGGATGAGTTTCCAAGAGGCCTTGGGAACCCAACTTAACTTCAGTACTGCGTATCACCCAGAGACTGATGGGAAGATTGAACGAACAAACCAGACCTTGGAAGACATGTTGCGCATGTACGTGATGGAACAACAAAAGCGTTGGGAAGAATTCTTGCCACTGGTGGAATTCGTTTATAACAACAGTTGCCAGAGCACCATTAAAATGGTGCCTTTCGAGTTGGGATCAGCTTGATGATAGGGTCATGGTGGGACTAGAAGCGATCCAAGAAATGGAAGAGAAAATGCAAACAATAAGACAAAGGATTAAAGAAGCGTCGGATCGATAAAAGAGTTATGTCAATGCACATCGTGTCGATCGTAGTTACGAGGTTGGCGATCGAGTCTTCGTGCAGGTTAGACCACATAAGAGTTTGATCAAGTTTGGAAAGGGATCTAAACTCTCTCCTAGGTTCATGGGACCTTTCGAGATCATGGAAAGAAAGGGGCCCGTGGCCTCTCGACTAGCCTTGCCTAATTCCTTGAGGCGTATGCATGATGTTTTTCACGTATCTATTTTGAGACATTATATTAGTGATCCTACACACGTTATTGACATGATCTCTTTGCATGTATTGGACGAGGGGGCACTCACAGCTGAGATGATCTGCATATTGGATCATCGCATTCGACAGCTACGACGTCGAATGGTAGATTAGCTCAAGGTCTAGTTGGACAACTATAGTCCGCACTTGACGACCTGGGAGGATACATATGATATGCGCCAATAGTTTCCATTTTTGTTTGATAGATAGACTTATGATACTGTGATACAAATTATCTCGGCACTTATACTGTGAAACTTCAGGACGAAGTTTATACCAAGAGGGGGTGTATGTAACATCCTGCTCTTGTGCACTGAGTGAACTTATTCTTTGAGGACACTTGCTCTCAAGTGATCCAGATTCTTATGCTATTAAAACATTTGATTTTGATTATGAAGCATTATGGGTGATGTCATGTTGTTGTGTTGCATTGACATAGGCAGGTGCTATTGACTCGGTTTTACTAAGTGTGCAGGATTTCAGACCTCGAGGATGAAGAGGAATCAATGGAACCCCTTGGACTCTAGATCGAGTTAGGGAGTGAACTAATGGGGTTTGATTGTTTTATATGTGATGTTAGTGCATCTAATTAGATGATATGATATGGATATATTTCTGACATGATTCGTTGATTATGCAAGTTGACGATAGCTTGTCGACCAGACTCACATGTGGAGTAGAGGGGTCACGCTCGACTACCAGAGATGTTGAGGGAGAGGTGTGGACAACAACCTTGCCACAGCCAACTAGCACTCCTGTTGTGGCCCGAACTGTAGGTTAACGATTACCTAGTTCAAGAGGACCCACGATGTTGTGACGGCAAACTACGACAATCGCTCACGATGATTCTAAGGGGCGCGTAATAAGGCAAGGGCCTTATTCCTTAGAGGCCCTTAGTCTCCCACAAGATCACCAGGTGGAGTGTTGACTCCAGGGGTTATTGATGTCTACCAAGTCAGTCAAGAGGCGAGTGGCACCCTTGGAGCATGTGGTGCGTCCTGAAGGGCACGTCACGCAAGGGAAACAAATGAGTCGAGTGGCACCCTTGGAGCATGTGGTGTGTCCTGAAGGGCACGTCGCACAAGGGAAACAAATGAGGCGAGTGGCACCCTTGGAGCACCTAGTGTGTCCTAAAGGGAATGTCGCGTTGTTAATGATAAATGAATGAACCCATATGGCCTTAGGACTAATAACGTGATAAGAGAAATTTTAAAACAAATTTCCTAATAAAATGTCGTTCAACACAAAAATTAAAGTCTAGGTCTAAATTATACTAGTGGAAGAATTTTCTCTATCCTTTTCAAAAAAAAGAAAAAAGAATATATATATATATATATATAAACAAAAATAAAATAAGTAATTGTTTTATTACATTACGATAATTTAAAGTTTATTAATTAAAAAGGGAAAAGGGAAAAAGTTAATTTCTACACCTACCAAATTGAGTTCTAGATAAAAGGGAAAAGAGGGAAATCTAAAATATTAGGAAACTAGGTAAAGAGGGAAATCTAAAATAATTAGGAAACTAGGAAAAGAGGGAAACATAAAAAGAAAAGGGAAACACAAGGGAAAAAGAAGAAAGTCAAACTTAGTAAGGTACCTACCATTTAAGAACTTTCTAATTTTAAACTGATTTAGCAAATTAATAATGGGGAAAGTCATTAAAACTTGTAAGAGAATTTGGGGACACCTAGGAGTGATTCTAAGAGTGACTCTAGGTGGGTGAGGGAAATAAGGGTAATTAATTAATTAAAGAAATTAATTTATGGAGGAATGAAGGGGATGGGTGACGCTTGTATGGGGAGGATTTTTAGGAATTAATTTTTAAAACATTAATTTAAATGGGATTTTGGGAAGGTAAAGGGGTTCGAAACTCTATATAATGGAGCGAGGAGAAGGATGAAGGATCTCTTATGTTTGCATAATGTTATGCTGTAGAAATATCTACTTGACTGACTTAGCTTGTGGGAGTTGGGATACCCATCTCGGTGAGGAGTGGTAGCTCGGCCTTGCGAGGTGAGTTGGGAGCTAGTTGATTCTTTGGTTAGTGTGCATGGCCCCTTTGCGGATCGGGGGGCTAAGGGGGAAGAAGAGTACCCCTAGCATTGGCTGGGAGGTACCAGTGAAGTCTTGTCGTTCGGAAAGTAGAAGTTGCATGAAATGCGCGAGACATCAACTCAGAGCAGGCGATCAGGAAACGGTACGCTTTCTTTATTTTGCATGATAGATTGTGGTATGATTTATGCTTGGTATCTGCATGTTTAATTGGGTAAGGAAATTTATTGTCTAGGTTGATGACTGAATTTTTCCATAGCCTGCTCGATGATCGATTGACTACCATGGCCTTCGTTTCCCTGTATGTCTTGACCATCCTGTCGTTGATTGATTGTGAGGATTGCGGTATATTTTTCCTTCATCCCTAGCTCACTAGTCCTCGCCTGAGCAGTTGGCCAGGAGCCTGATCCACGGTCGTCGCTTCATGTTAATAGACCTATGGATCTCAAGGCCCTTCTTTTCTGTGCGAGGATGATGAGCGAAGGATGTTCTTGTCAGTCGTCAACCTCTAATGTTTTTCCTTGGCTGAAGGTTCGCCTTGCGCCTTGATGTGATTATTTAACTCTGCAAATTTGATTGTTGGCGAAATTTGTATTCAACCTCGGCATGTTTATATCTCGTCGTTATCTCATTTTTACCTTGTTTTTATATCTTGATGGATCAAATTTTAACCCTGTGTTTTTATTCTTAGATAAATTATAACTCTGTGTTTTGTATTGAAGGATAAATTCTAACCCTGTGTTTTTATTCTTCGATAAATTATAACTCTGCGTTTTGTACTGAAGGATAAATTATAACACTGTGTTTTTATTCTTGGACAAATTATAACTCTACATTCTGTATTGGAGGATAAATTTTAACCCTGTGTTTTTATTCTTGGATAAATTATAAATCTACGTTGGGTGTTGATGGATAAGTTTTAACCCTGTGTGGTTTTGATGGCCATTCACTACGCCCCTTTTTCTTTTCTTTGCACCTTAAATTGAAGAAAACAATGTGAGTCTGCGATTTCCATTTGATTGACAACATGAGCGCGGTAATTAACCCATCTTATTATAACCTATTTCCTTGAAACCTCACTCCTTGCGTCAGCTAGCAGCTAGACTCTAGCTTCCTGAGTGTTGAATGCCTTTTCCTTTGCTGCATCCGGGTGACGGTTGTGCTTTCTTGACTTCTGCGACCATCAAATTATTTTTATGGACTCTGGGACTGTGAATTTTGTTTTAGAACAAGAACCAAATCTTCAACATGTGACCATCTTCTAAAGAATCCTGTGTAGACTCGTTGGTGTAAAATCTGGTGATGAAGACAATCTTCTCCAGGTGCCCTTGCCTTTTATGTTTACCGTTTCCATGGATTGAATTTATGGACAATGTTCTTGCTTGCAACACATTTTAATTCATTTAGTGATTAAGATCTGGTACAATTCAATCCGTTGCAAAACCTGTGTTCTTCCTGAGTTAAGTGCGTTCCAATTGCCAGTTATTCAGCCAAGCGATTTTTGTATTCATTCCTGGGTTGATTGCGTTGATTCTCTAGTTGCAAGTTGTACCCACGTATTGTTGTAGTACCATTTCCTTGCGTCTGGTAAATCCAATTACCCACACAATGATTTTCTTAGTAATTGCTGACAGTAAGGCGAATTCCTTGACACATCTCTGTACAACGATTTTGTCCGTTAAAGTTGACTGTGTCGCTGCCTTGAGGACCACGTTTTACCTTGGATTTGATGACTGTGTTTTTCTAGTCATTCACCCCCAAATCGCCTTTAATTGTGGACTTTGTTTGCAGTCGAATGGCCACGAGTTGCCTAAATTTTTGACTGCACCTTTAACGTGTAAATGACCTCAGTTCTAGACAACCAACTAAATGCTTCAGCATTTATGCCCAGTTTTTACCTTTACCTGGCAGTGAATATTATGAAAGGCGTATGGCAGTAAACCTAATTCGGTGCATGGCCTTAGTCTCTCGTTGAATGTATATGGATTTATGTCATTTACACTTCTTAGCCGATTCCCTTAATGTTTGTAGACAACTGTCATTTTGTTACAGTTAGTAAAGATAGACACATGTTGTAATTTATTGAGTTACTAAATGTTTCATTGTTGCTTTCTACCTTGATGTAGTTAATGTTGTTAATGCTATATTAATTGTTAGGTTAATTGTCATGTTAAATGCCTTGTTCTTTGCTATATTAATTGTTATAATGGTAGCATTCTACATTAAGATTGTTACTGTTGTTATTAAGTTAATGGCTAATTGGATGGAGATTTTGGATTAATATAGAATTGACCATTTAGGTTGTGTTAATGATTAAAATTTGATTGGTGAAGTAAAGACTAGATTGCAAATTTTAGACTTGCTAAATTGAATTATAATTGAGGTTAGATGGCATTTATAATTCTAGTTTTAGTATTGATTAATTAGATTTGCAAGATTGATTGTATTAATGTTTATTTAGCAGGTGCATTATTGACTAATTGTAACTTGACATGCCCCGTTTAGAATGGAACCCATGTTAAAATAGATTGTAATCATGGACCGGTTAGACTGGGTGATTGGTTGGGTCAGGGACGATGTCATGTATGGGCTGGAGTCACCCCTTGTCTTCATCCTCTTGTGTCTCATCGGCCTTTTGTGTCGGGTGTAGGTATAGTCTCCCAGTCAGTATTTGGATCCTAGCGCGTCGAAGTTTTCTAGATTCTTTGGTCCAGATAGCTTATGTTTGCGCCAAGGTTATTGACACGCCTATCATCTGGGAACGGTATGATTCCTGACGCGGGGATCATGGTGCGCCCTATGGGATAGCGGCGAACGAGATCTTGGCCAGAGTCGGTGTTTTCTGTGTGAGTGTTGTCGGACGTTGCAAGTTTCTTTGGCGCATGGGTTGAACGCCTTCAGGCGTTTGGTTCGTACGCCTTGAGGTTCTCATCTTGTTCGTCTAGGCCGTCGTGTTGGGATGGGGATGTCATCCCTTAGCTTGTAGGCGTGGTCGTGTTTGTGTCGGGCGGGTAGTCATTCCTCCTTGTTATTCTATGCATGTTTTTCCCAGTTGCCCTTATGCCTATGCGTGGTGTCATAATTGTCTATTGCCTGGGTTGCGTGCGTCTATTCGTCATCTATGGTGTGGTCATCTATTGTCGTCGCTGCCTTCTTGCCTCTTAATTCTTAAAACAAAAAAATAAATTTTTCTTCACCTGTGGCCGTAATGAAGGGGTTGTTACAGGAACTGTATGAAAGGAGGCAATGCTTATACTTGCCTCACTGAAATTTTTTGTATCTATTTGAACTTCAGTCTCTATCTTTTTGAAGTGTAATGTGATGTAAAATATTATATTTCTAATATAATTTGAAGCAAATTTTCATCTTTGAAAAAGGTGTATCAATGAATAATAAAATATATATGTATGAGATTTCTTATATAAAAATTAATATTTAAAATAACCTTGTAAAAAAAAAATGTTTTCCATTATATATATAGTTTTACTATATTCTCTCTTTTGATATTAAGTAGAGTAAAATTTCTCCAGCTCTTTTTGGAAGGCCACGTACACCCGATACTAATGTTTTTTTAGAATACTATTGTATGTTGTACATACTTAGATAATAACATATATTTATTAAGGAATTTATTAAAAAAATTGAGAAAACCATTTTTTAATTCATGTTTTGTTTAAACATAAATGTTTTAGTCACATCCTTAAAACATTTGATAGATATTTCTTAAGACTAATTTGAGGTCAAAATCTTTTGCTGTGAGATAAAATGTCTCTATTATTAGTCCCTGTCAAAGCAAGACTATAGCAATGAGTTTTCGTTGACTCTGTATTAGTATGGAGTTGACTAACAAATTATTATAGTTAAACTTTAGATTTTAAATTTTATTATTTTGTTTAAATATTTAAATTTATTTATCTCTAATATGATTGGATCAATTTTTAAAGTTCTTATTGTAGAAAAGACCGTACCATCACATAAAAAACATTATCAACTTTATTCACTGCAGTTTAAAAATGCAAAATTAACAAAGTGAGTTGGCTCGAATAAGAACACATAGTATAAAGATGCAAGTGCAGAATCTGTCGAGGTGACAAAAGATACGTGCATATTTGAAATGATATCTGACACAGTAAACTGGGTTGTGAATCCCATCAAAGCCATCGTCGACTTCACAATAAGAGCTCAAATCATTTAACCAATGGTATCATAGATAATTCCCTTTTAAAATTGCAGGAAAATAAAATAATTCATGAGCTAATGTAAAACTTAGGAAATTTTGAAAAATGTTTGGTCAATGCTCAAAAAAATCGAATGCTATATACGTGCATGTGGTAGGTATAATAATGAATTGATGATAAATGGGTTAGTTGGAGAATAATGAAGACTCATGCCGTTTCCAACTTTCCACCATTTTGCACCATTAAATCGGGTTGTGAATCCCATCAAAGCCGTCGTCGACTTCACAATAAGAGCTCAAATCATTTAACCAATTGTATCATAGAATTTTGCCACCTCTTCCATAGCCTCGATCTCATTCTTGCACTTTTTCGCAGCCTCCCCCTGAGGAAGTGATTTGAGGTAATTCATGAAAATTACTCGCAATCAACCACCAATTTCGGTAATCTGGGGTTGCTCTACAAAAATTACTTCAGGAGTCCAGGCGTGGATACCTAATAAATGTTTCTCCCACAGGAAAACCACACCTTCGACCGCCAACTCCCAGCTTTGAATAAAAAAATTATCTACCACGTACCCTGTTCCTGTACATACTTGTCGATCTTTAACCTTCGGGCACGCTTCTATTACGCATTTCAAGTCACACTTTCTTCCATTCTCAGAGGAACTACAAATCCCTCCCCATGAAAACAATCTCACTTCCCTGAGAGAACCTGTTTGTCTTCCAAACTGCTTCATGGAAGCCAAGCCTGTCAAACTCTTTTAGCACCTTAACCCCTCGAGCCTTTAACCTCCTAACTCTTCAAAGTTTACCCCTTGGGTCTTCAAACCCCCAAAACTTCAAATTTAGACTCCTGAATCATTGAATTGAACCTTCCAAATCTGAACCCTTCGTCTTCAAACCTATGAATCTTCAAAGTTTACCTATTGGGTCTTCAAACCTATAAAAATTCAAATTTAGATCCCTCAATCCTTGATTTTAACCTTCCAAATCTCAAGCTTGGTATCGTTCTTTTGCCTCTTGGTAATGTCATGTTCAGGATTTTTTTCCTCTTCCTACTGTCCTTTCTATGTCATGCATAGATTGAATACATTCATGTTCATGTTCATGTCCCTGCATAGATTGAAAACCAGTAAGTTCTTTTAATCCACATCAAAGCAGGGTGGTGTACAACTTGAATGAGTTCGATTATGCAACAACCTCCTTTTACCTCCTCAAATCTGTTTAGTGTGAATGCAGTGGAAGTCACAATGGTTGGTAAGAAAGCTCTGGTCTCGTGCCCTCATGATACTTTTAATTTATTTTGGTTTCTGTAGAAAGTATTTCTGGATGTTTTAAATTTCCATTTATGTTGTTTCTTTTTTAATGTTTTAAATTATATTTTCTATATCTTTTAAATTGTCATTTATATTGTTTCTTTCTGGATGTTTTAAATTGCTATTTATATTTTTTGAAACAGGGATTTATATTGGTGTTACAGTGGGCTGGATTTATTGTTTACTAAAATCATTTTAAAAACTATAGAAAGCATTTATGGATGTTTTTAATTGCCATTTATGTTTTTTGAAACAGGGAATTACATTGGTGTTACATTGGCGTTGTGTTACATTGGTGTTATAGTAGGCTGGATTTATTATTTACTAAAATCATTTTAAAAACTGCAGGTGACTCTCCGAGTTGAGAGAGGAAGGTTATTAATGGGTATAGTTGTTCATAGGAAAAGGAAAAGACAGTGTTTATGTCCAATTGGTGTTATAGTAGGCTGGATTTATTATTTACTAAAATCATTTTAAAAATTGCAGGTGACTCTCCGAGTTGAGAGAGGAAGGTTATTAATGGGTATAGTTGTTCATAGGAAAAGGAAAAGACAGTGTTTATGTCCAAGGATGAGAGCAAATATATGGTAGCATTTATCCAGGTATGTTTTACTCCTAGATTGGTAGTTCTGTGGTAAAGTTATGTGGCAACTTAGTCTCTTTTAAGAGTGTTTATTAATAGTATGATTTATTTTTCTTAACAAGGAAAATTCACCATAAGATTCATTATCAATTAGGCTTTAAACTCTGTGATTATTTTGAATACTAAATTTATTTTGAATATGAAGTTGATAATATATTAATGATTGATTACAAATTACACTTAGATTTTATTAATTAATTTTAATCCCTATCTGGGAGTGGTAGATAGGTAGCAAGGGTGGCATATTTATCTTTAAGAAATCTCAAACAAAGACAGAGCATAATCAACCTGCATTTGGTCGAACTAGAATCATAACTAAATATTATGCACTCGGCTATGGAAGGAATATAGCAGGGATTGGACTCGATATGAATCAAGGGTATATAATCAAATTGTGTACGTGAGGAAACTAGTTCAACGAATAAGTTTTCAGTTTAAGAGACATAAACGATGAACCTGAAGGGCTGGCGGTAGATCCTGGTACTGCATTTGAAGTTCCTGCAAGCCCAAGCCCGAGAGCTATGTAGCTTCGTCGAACCCCATTGTGTGTTGGAAGCTTTGATCTCCATGACAAGAGAAATCCAAACTAAAATTTCTAAGGTTTCTTGCTCTATCGTTGTTGCAAGAGCACTGTATCTTCAAAATGTTTTAGCATTTTATCCAAATCTGTGGGATATTTAGCAACGTAAAAGTCTAGTTTTTTTACCATTTTGGAGAGACGTTCAACCACCTTACATAACAGCGCCAAATCTAACTGGTCTTTAGTTATTCAAAAGAAATAAATAAAACCAACTGTGTAGAACCTGCATGGTCTGAGCATCGTGGCACTACCTAAAGAAGAGAGAAGGGATCATTTGTGGCAATTGAAGGCAGCCCGAAATGATGGCGTGGCATTCTCAATGATATTCATAAGCCATGTAGTCAAATTTTTACCGTCTGTAATGATATTTTATTAAAAATGTACATTAGTTTTAAATAGTTTTTTACTAATTTTAAATAGTTTTTATACTACTTTAAATGTAATATAGATTTTTACCTTTACCTTTAATTAAAGTATGTAATGATTTTTTATTAAAAATTTACATTAGTTTTAAATAGTTTTTATACTCAATTTTAAATGTAATATAGATTCAAATTAAGTTTGAATTTATTAAATATAATAATTGATTAAAAATATCATACATTAAAAACAATTATTTTTTTATTAAAAAAGTAACTCACCTAAATTTTGTCAATTTTTTATTAAAAAATCAGTTCACTTAGATTTATATATCACCTAGATGTGTGAAAATCAATTTAAACTAGTTTGATGTGTGAAAATAAATTTAAACTATTTTATTACACCATGACAGTTCATAAAAGTATATAACCTTTATAAAATGACATGTTGAACATTATATTTATTGCAGCGTACCATTTTATAATATATGTTGAAATCCATTTTATCTGGTTAAAATCCCCAGTAATGGAGAATGGGACATTTTATATACAGAGATTAGCAATGTGAATTCCGTGAGACTCCACACCCTCGGGGATAATTCCAATAAAATAATAGCATACATTGCAATTTTAAATATCTTCACTAAGACCACTCTACTTTAATTTGAATGAAGTGTGTGGGGAGAATATGATTGGTGACACGACTGATTCGTTTGCTTGATCTTGTACATGTACGAGTGAACAAATTGATTTTGCATACTTGATCTCATGATCCACACTGTATTGTTGGCATGGGTAGTGACTTTTTGTTGTCTACCAATCAGCCAACCGTTATTCTATAGCTAGTTGTCAATTTTGTGATTTGTCAAGTTTCTTCGTATTCTATTTTAATTGAAACAAGGCTACATGGTAGCAAATACCTGCCGAAGTTTGAATACATGAAAACAATGCAAGAGAGTAATTCATAGTAAGAAATTAAAATGTTTTAAAAATAGTATAGATAATATATTGCTAATGGTATCTACAATTATATTC
>ML781090.1:1179712-1213535 GCA_009831015.1 Picea engelmannii | reverse complement strand
GTTGCTGAAACACAGTGCTGTCACAGTTGCTGAAACACAGTGTAGTTTCAGTGTGTAACAGATTTTTGAAACAGAGTGCCGAAACAGATGTTGAACCTCAGTGCTGTAACAGAACACAATACTGTTACAGTTGCTGAAACACGATGCTGAAACAGTGCTGCCATAGTTGCTGAAACACAGGGCTTTTCAGATGCTGAAACACGGTGTTGCTCAGATGTTGAAACACGGTGCTGTTCAGATGCTGTCACATAGTGCTGCAACAGTGTTGTACCAGATGCTGAAACTCAGGGTTGTAACGGTGAGGTAACAGTTGTTGATACACAGTACTGATTTAGATGCTGAAACACAGTACTGTATTTATGCTGAAACACAGTAATAGATGTTGAAACTCAGAAATAGTTGTTGAAAAACAGTATTAGTTGCTGAAACACAGAAGTAGATGCTGAAACACAGTAATAGATACTGAAGGAGTACAGAAGCTAGTGCAGATCACAAGCTTTTAGCTATAGAGGTAGAATGGTGCAGAAAAATAGGCCCGGAAAAACTTGAGGCTAATATGTAACCGATTTTGTGGCTAGTCCACCCCATTAATACAATCCATAACCGTTTTTGTAAAAAAAAAAAAAAACTGCATTTTTTGTTTTACAAAATACAAATACAAAAAAATTATGGCTGAAAATCTCATTCGTTAATGTAGTAATGATAGACACATATATATGTAAAATAATTAATGTTGAAAATCCGATTTATTAATGTAGTATTGATAAATATATACATTAATATAAGGAAGTTTGGGGGTGTAATAATTATATTTCTTGCTTTACAAAATATAAATAAAAAAAAAATTATGGTTGAAAATCTCATTCGTTAATGTAGTAATGATAAACATATATATGTAAAAAAGTTAATATTGAAAATCCGATCTATTAATGTAGTATTGATAAATATATACATTCATAAATGTAAGGAAGTTTACATTGACATCAATGTATCAATATAGGAGACAAATAAAATATACCAACTTTTTTTTTTATTTTTGTTGAAAGACTTATTCATTTCACAATATTTTTTTTTAATTATAATTTTTTTTAATTTTTAATTTATTAATTTAAATTGTTCTATAATTTTAAATTAGTATTTAATAAATTTATTTATAATAGTGTAAATAAATTATTTTTTTCTTTTAAAGTTAATTTATCTTTATTTTATTAATTGTAATATTAATATGAATTATTTTATAATTTTAAATTAGTATTTAATAAATTTATTATAATAATTAAAATAAATTAATTTTTTTATTTTTATTAATTGTAATAAGGTGTAGGAGTGTGATGTTAAGGTGCTCTGTGATGTCAAAGTTATCGGTTTGAAACTTACGGGGATAAAAAATCGAGCCATGTTAAGGGTTGGTGTGGCTCAGGCCGGGTGCGATCCTCGGGTGATTTTGATGGCTTAGATGCCCGTAATTGTAATATTAACATGAATTATTTTATAAATTTAAATTAGCATTTAATAAATTTATTGTAATAATTTAAATAAATTAAATTTTTCTTTGAAAAATAATTTAGCTTTATTTTATTAATTGTAATATTAATTGTATAAGTTTGATTTATATTTTAAAATTGTTATAATAACGATCAATATAATTTACAATTTAGTGTGATTAAGTGTTCTTCATGAAGGGAGATTGGAATAGGACATTTATTGGTATAAAGATAACTAAATATCCAATAACATTTGTAACAATAAATTGAGTTAATCTCCCAAAGGAGTTGGATTCAATGGTGGAAAATAAGGAGTTTTTCATAGTTGGGTAAGGCTCAATTTCCATAAGGGTCTTACTTGGAGCCATGGGAACACCTTGAGGGAGTGGTCGAATATGTGGTTGCACCCAAAGATACTATATTAAATGGTTTTGTGACCAATGCACACATAAGTGGATCAAATCTCACCTCCATATCCTTCAATTTTAAAAATTAAGTCTTTAATAACAATGCTGAGCTTTGCTAAGGTTTTGATCTGGTTCATGTTTGTTGTCGATATCTTGTCGCATGGCCTTGATCGTTGTGGGGGGAGCCCCCTCCTCTGCCCCCACCGACTCCTCCTAATATTGTTGCATTTCAATCGCTAGATTCATTTTATAGTAAGTCTCTCAAAGCCTTGCCCTCTCGTTTTGTTAAAAAAATTGATGAGATCCCAAAGGTACATGTTCATCCTTCGACCTCAAGAAATTTTGTTCTTCGTCTTGCTTAAAATGGGTTGATCGATCAATTCATAGGGATTTGGCCATCCCCTCAAGTTATGGATCAGTGGGTTGATAAAAAAAATGGAATCCCATTATCCAAGGTCAATTGTCCTCTTCCTTCTATGGTAGGAAGTTTTTTGTTTTTATGTTTGAAAACAAGTTGGACCAAGATCTCATTTTCAAAAGCAGTCTCTATTTCATGGGATCTAGGGGTATGTACCTCAACAAATGGATCCAAAAATTCTTTCTAGAGAATGATATTCCTTCATCAGTGTTTGTGTGGGTTAATCTTCCATACTTACCCCTCCATTGTTGGAATGATGACACAATCTGGAGTATCATAAATACTCTTGAATGTTACACTGTTCGAGTTGAACTACGAGATGGATTTTTTTCCTGTGTAAGAATCTACATGGAGGTGGATCTAGAAAAAGGAATACTTGAAGCTATCCAATTAACCCTAGACAATTGGTCTTCTATTCAGTAGGTGAATTATGAACCACTATCGTTTAAATGTAAATCCGGTCATGAATATGGGCATTTTACAAAAAACTGCACAAAGATGAAACCAGATTTGGTCAAAGAAGGAGAAAAGGAGAAATGGAAAAAAACACAAAGAAAGGAATCTACAAGGAAGAAAATCACCCATAAGCCAGGAAAATCCCTTAAGTAAATACCCACTTCAATCCCTATTTCTTCCCCCTGTCCTGCTTGGATAGCAGCGAGAGGTCAGAAAGCAGAAAGCAGCAAAAGAAAGTACGAAGCCATATCAAATATGGAAGAAAAAATAGAGGAAATTCAGGAAATTCCTGCATGAGTAGAAGAAAATACAAGAGCATGGGTTGTGCTTATGGATCCCCTGCCTCTAAGGAAACTTCATTCTCTCCTCGGAGAGGAGATCCCACTCCCATCAATATTTCCACAAGGCCAAAATTAGGAATCCCAATAATTTTAGAGGAAGGAAAACAAGAGGAATCTGGGGATGATTTGGATAAATATACATCCCAAAGCCTGTCAATCAAGAATATGGGACATAGATCAAACTGGAATAGGAGGGAGGAAGACAAAAACATGGAAAAAGAGTTGGGAATTCAAACAACTCTAGATAGTTCCTCTGGTACATATTACTATGTTTCAATATTCATGTCCAAAGATCCATTTTTATGCCTTCCTTAGTAGCATGAGGTCTGATTTGTAAGATAAAACCTTATGAATACCCAAACTATTTTGTTGTAATTTGTCAATAATTAGTGGCTAGACATATTAAGACTGGGTATAAGTTGTCTACATAATGTCAAAACTTGGTCTAAGTAACTATCATAAGCACCAATATTGTGATATCAATTGTAACATACGATCAATTAGTTCAACAATTTGAACCTGTACTTCCAATGGCTTTGGATCTCAACTTGTTGTTCATCAATAGGAAGATGTCGGGCTACTCTTTTTGTTTCTTTAACTGTGGCATCATATAACAATCTTGTTGCAATATCAATTTGAGTCTTTCCTTCATTGTTAGTATGCCATTGTATATCCTCTGACACTTGTTTGCAATCTCCCATGATTCCCCATCAATGTTACTAATAATAATTCTTATCATACTCCCAGTGTTGTCCTGTCCAATTTGGTTTTTTCAATTGGATATTTTTTAGCAAGAGGAGTAACAGGTTATACAGGAGGCATAATGGAAGTTGGGACAATATTGCAAGGCTTAGACCATAAAAAACTATTGTATTCCTGGAGTTCAACATATTTAGTTTCGATTTCACGCCTCAACTGTACAACAATAATATCATGCTTCATTACCTTTGACTTGACTACTGCAGTGGCAAACTTGTGCAATTTTAGAGCATAACTAACATTCATCTTTGAAACATCAATAATTTTATATACCTTCTCAGTGTTCTTATTTCCTTTGCCCTTATGTAACATGCTTAGCAATCTCCATAACAAACATTTTACCCTTAAACTGTCAAATTAAAAATTGTGGAAATAAATCATCATCAAATATAGACAAACAATTAACTTTATCTACATTAACTATTTATTTTCTATATTGCATCTCTAGAATGGCCTAAATTGGAAATATATCTATGTCAATACTAATTCAATAATCTATTCCTAGGTAATTGGAACCATGTCACTTAGTGTGGTAGTAAGAGATTGAGCAGATGAGGAATCATTTCTAGTAGAGTTAAATGACTTCATTTTCTTAGCTACATTGGCTCTTTTCTTGTTTTCCCTAGGAGAAATGGCATACTCTCTATTTGTTTTTGGACAATGTTTATCCTCATCTCTATCTCCACCTCCATTAATATCTCTATACAATTGATTGATGGTTTTCAAGGCTCCATGATCTACACTATTCTTTTCTTCAACACTTACAAAGGTATGTTGGATTGTCAAACATTTTCATTGGATGAATTTGAGTTTACAGTTTGTCCAAACTGTTACATTAATGGAATTCCTGAAGACCAACAAACTTCATGATTTGAATCAACTAAAGGCTCTTCTTTGTGTGCTTCAGCAGTGAACAAGTTTGATTAACCAACAACATTTAATTTTTTTTTTCTAACATCCTATCAGGATCATATCCTTCCAGTGAACATGTATTTAATCTAATATCACCACATCTCATATTTAAATCAACATATGATACCCATCTTAGAATAAGCTTCTTCCTAAGATATTTTTCAGATAGTTAATTCATTTATCTTGAGCCTATACAACCCTAAGTGTTGTAAATCTAGCTTTGATACCATATGTAACATCTACAAAATTTTTTAATAAATAAATATAATTATTCTTATAAGATAAATAACATTTTTTCATCGGCCTACTTTCTAGCAACAATTAAATATAATGTTGATGGAACATTAATATAAATCCCCTCACAGAGTTTGGTTTAACTAAACATTGTTTTTACTTAGATGTTCAATGTGGACAACAGTCTACCAGTAACCTGAGAGTCAAAAGAGACTCACTACCTTAACATTCACCCTATGCACCTATTTCAAAAACTCAACATTAATCTAGCCACTTAATAACACATTTCTCAACCATATGTTCAATATAAGAAAATATATAACACAAATCTTTACAGCTCATTATTGAAGTGTATTTATAGCATTCAATACATTCTTGTAACAACTTGATATGTAGTCGTGCAAAGAAGCATGCCCCTTTACGAAACTGAACTTGTGATCAAATGTTTACAGGAAAATCCTATCATGTGAGGCTTATTTTTTACAACTGCTAGCTATATCAGATTGGCCCTTATAATAAATCCCCCCTCCCACACATGGCTATTTCACTTATACAAACCTCTAGATTGAATCTCCTTTTTATCCATATGTTCCATGTAGACAAATATATCACCAATAGCATCAAAATCTAGATATAATTCCAGACATTTAAAAACAAAATCAAGTATTGTTTGTTTAGGAAGTTTAGANCACTTATACAAACCTCTAGATTGAATCTCCTTTTTATCCATATGTTCCATGTAGACAAATATATCACCAATAGCATCAAAATCTAGATATAATTCCAGACATTTAAAAACAAAATCAAGTATTGTTTGTTTAGGAAGTTTAGATACAAATGTTATATATTGATCAATTATCAAAACTCATACTAATCCTCAATAAAAAGACACCTTCAACACACTGTTATTTTGTTATTTTGTGAGTGTCATGCTAAGAGGAACATATAAAAGGTATTAATAAAATAAGTTTTATTGACGAGTGTGTGCCCAAACTGCTTCAAATCAAAACCAATCCAACTAGCCAGTTCAGGGACTCCTTTCCCCTGCACCCCTTGAGTTCTGTCGGATTCTAAGATTGAAACATAGTCTGAGTGTAGGATGCTAAATGGACCCAAGTGATTGAAACCTATTTGATGCCCTATGGTTCAAACAGGCTTAAAAAAGCAAATGGAAATTGTTTTTGATGTCATTCACCAAGAGAAAACAAACTTTAGAGACTTGAAATCAGCCAATTCTATCTAATGAACCAGAGTTCAGATAAGATAGTACTCATTTGATTATAGATGATGTTTTGACCCTGGAGGCCATCTAGAGCCTTAATGTTTATGTATTTTCTCTCATAACTTAAATCTCAATGTATTTTTTCTATTTGGAATATGGACCCTCACATGCAATACATTATTTCATTTCTTTCATATAGTATTTTTTTTTTAACTGAAACGAGTAATTTTATTAGAGAATTGAAGCCGGTTGGGCCAAGGCCAAATCAATCGTCATTACAAGGGAACAACTTCCCGCTTAATCTGAGTACATCATTTCCCATTCTTACAAAGTTATGAGGTGAGGAAGAGCTGAAAATATGGGATGGGGGTCCACAAGGGGATTTCGTATTTTTTCTAAGCACTCCTAAGGGAATTAGGCAGCCCATATTCGCCTTAACATCTGCTTCCTTGTTTGATCCACAAAGAATGTGGAAAAAGTGAGAGGAGGAGAAATCTTGCAACACTTGACGAAGTCTTTGCAAAGTCTCATTGATCATTGGATTGTTGAAGTGGTCACTTGTATTTAAAATTTTAATTAGGATTTCGAAGTCTCCAAAAATTTGTATTTCTTTAATGCCATTTTCACGCGCTATCTGACAATATTTTAGCAACCCGAGAATTTTAGCCTAATTATTTGTTCTCTGACCAAGTCCCAAATTGAATCTGTCTTTTCGAGTTCCATCTGAGGAGTAAATCACTCCACCTTCTCCTGCATTCCCTGGGTTTCCTTTGGAGGCTCCATCGAAAAATACTGAGGATGTGCCTTGCCTCCTCCACCAAGCTTGAAAAACTGTGTCCTTGTCATGCAAACTCCAACCTAGAGTGATAGAGGGGCAACCAATGATTTGTTTTTTGTCTCAGAAGGTGAAAGTTCCAATCCATTTCTTTTCTTTAGGGAGAAGAGTAATTTCGTTCTTGAAGGAGCAGTTTGCCACTGTTTCAGGAAGGAGAGCTTTGTCTTTCGCAACCACCGTTGGGGGGGAAGGCGACATGTTGTTGAAGATTTGATCGTTTCTGGCCAACCATAGTTTCCAGCAAATGTATTTGGGGATGGCCTACCAAATTCTTCTCCAAATTGGACTGCTTGGTATCTCTTGTGGGTAGCGCGCCTTCCATGAGGAAATTAATTTGACCACTGAGATCTGTTTTGGAACTGTGGCATTGAGGTCTTGAAGGGAGATATTCCATACTTCTTGGGTGAAAAGACAATCCACAAATAGATGATCCATCGTTTCAAGAGCATTACAACACATGGAGCATCTATGAGGACCGATGAAGCCTCTTTTTACCAGATTTCCACCTGTTAAAACTTTCATGTACATTAAAACCCAACAAAAGAAATTTAATTTAGGGAGGCCGAGAGGATCCCAGATCTACTTCTAGAGGGTTGTTGTCTCAATCATAGCTTTGGGGAATTACAGAGAGATATAACCTCGGGCTAAAGTAAAAAAACTAGACTTTCCCCAACCCCATTTATCCGACAAGAGGAGGTGGACTGGAGCACAATCCGTCAATGCATCAAGGAGGAGGGATTTTTGTGTTTGCAAATGATTTGGAACGCATGAGAGATCCCAGGTCCGCCAACTCCCTGAACCATCTCTCACAGAGATGTATGTGACTTTGTTGATTCCCCGTTGAGTAAACCACTCATGGATCTCCTTGATATATTATGAATCGTTGAGGGGAGAGTTGCCCATAATGTTGTCTTTCCACAGCATGGTTCTTTTCCCATTCCCTGGGATTTGAAATAGATGCTTTTGGAAGGAATCTAATCCACGGCGACAGAGGTTCCAGATCGGTGCTCCTTTGGAAGTGTTTTATGCCTAAAGATTTCTCATAGAGGCACCATTGAGGTATTTTTTCCTTAAGAGGTTGCTCACTGGGTGTCTGCAATTTGCATAAAGGTTCCAAATGAGTTTTCCTCCCAGTGCTAGATTTGCAAGCTCGGGGTCTCTTACCTATAATCCACCTTTAGAATAGGGGCGTTTGACAATTTCCCAATTCCCCAAGTGTTGTTTCTTTTGATTGCCTTTGCCTCCATTCCAAAGGAAGTCTCTAATCATATTTTTGATCTGAGTTGTGATCGCCTCTAGGGCCAAAAGGAACAAGGCCTAGTAGATTGGCAAGGAGGACGGAATTGATTTAATGAGGGTGAGTTTCCCTGCATTGGTGAGCCACTGTCCACCCCAAGCTGATATTTTTTCTTTGAATTTTCTTATAATTTATGTCCACAGTGAAGACTTGTTAGAGCCCAGAGTTAAGTGGAGGCCTAGATACTTTATTTTTTCCCAAGAAGCATAGCCCGGGAATCCTAGGTAAAGGGAAATTTGTTGAATTGTTTGTTGTTCTACATTCCACCCATACACTACACTTTTCCTTTTGTTGATGAGCACTCCAGAGATACTGCAGAAGCTTTGTAGTATTTCATTGAAGTTTTTTGCAATCTTTATGGAGGCTCCACCCAACATGAGGGAATCGTCTGCAAAGAGAGCATGATTGATTGGATCAAGGCCCTTCATCAGCCTAATGCATGGGACTGAACCAACCATCTTTTCATCAATCAACTTCCTTCTTAAAGTTTTTTCCATCAAGATGTACAAGAAGGGGGAAAGAGGGCAGCCTTGCCTTAATCCCCTCGTATCTTGAAAATAATTTGTCGGTCTTCCACTCACTAGGGGGGTTATCCAGGGATTTTCAGTGCATGATTTTATCAAATTAACAAAGTCAGAGAAAAAACTAAGAGAGAGAAGGACTTTGTAAAGGAAGGAGAGGTTTACCCTGTCAAAATCATTTTCCATGTCGAGCTTTATCAACATCCCTTGCTCATGTCATTGGTGACTGGATTGCATGGCTTCTTGGACCTATATTACATTGTCAAGAATATGTCTCCCTTTGAAAAATCCTCCTTGCATGGGGGAAATGAGGTTCTCTAGCAGGGGTTTGATTATATTTTCCAGTAGCTTGGACATAATTTTGTAAGAAGCATTGCATAGCGAGATAGGCCTAAATATTTCGAAGGAGCTCAGATTAACTTCTTTGGGGATTAAAGCTAGGAAAGTGGAGTTAGTGTTACCTCCTACTTTATCTCTATGATGGAAGGATTTAATCATCCTCAAAAAATCAGATTTGAGTATATCCCAGCATGCTCTTTAAAAATGGATTGAGAAACCATCTGATCCTGGGGCTTTGTCGGGCTCCATGGACCAGATGACATTGCAAATTTTTCTTCAGAAAATGGATTCATGAGGACTGAATTGTCATTCCTTCTTATGAGAGAGGGAATGTGTGAGAGGAAGTCTAAGATAACCTCTTCGCAGTCGGAGCCTTCTTCCTTGTAAAGTCTCTGAAAGTGTATTTCTGTTGCAACCTTGATCTAATCAAACCCTTTGTGAATCAATCCATCTGAGGAGGCAATTTATGAAATGTGATTTCGAGAGAGGTGGGATTTGAACTGTCAATGAAATAAGGAGGTGTTTCGGTCTCCAGATTTTATCCACAATCTTCTAGACTTAAGCCTCCAATACTCTTCTTCATGGTGAAATGCACGAAAATTTTTTCTTAGGGAAACTTGTTATTTCTCTAAATCTGAGTTGAAGATGTCCTTGGTCTCCATTTCCACTTGCAAATCTGATAACTATTGAATAATCTCTTGTCTATGACTAAGGGGGGTGTTAATGGGATTTTTAACCCAAGATTTCAGTGCATGTTTTGTTACCTTTAATTTCTGCTCCCACACAAATCTTGGAGACCCTGAAATAGGGGAGGACCAAGATGAATGGACAGTTTCCAGGAATTCCTTCTTTTCTATCCAAAGAGGGCTAAACCGGAAAGGAATTGGGCCCATATTTTCTTCTTCTTCCAAATTCAAGAGGATAGGTTTCTGATCAAAAGTCAGTTTTGGAAGGATCTTGGAAGAGACTATCCTTCTTTCTTGCATGAGCGAGCTCTGAATTAAGAATCTATACAAGAGAGTTGATATGTGATCAGCCCCAACTCTATTATTTTTCCAGGTGTAGAGTCCTTTCGAGGGTTTGAAATCAAGAAGATCCCACTGGTGAACTAGCTCCTCAATGAAGGGGAGCATTTGGTCCCTTCCACTATTGCCTCCTCTCTTTTCTTTTGGTTTGAAAACTAAGTTTAAATCTCCAGCTAGAATGATGTTCGAAGGAGAGAAGACCTCTAAAAAATATGCTAATGTTTGCCAACAGTCTTTCTTTTCATAGTACAGGACAGGAACATAAACATTGAAGAGTGAGAGAGAAATCTTACTTGGAATATGTCGGATTTTAGTGAATATCCAATGTTGAGTCTAGAAAGAGATTTCTAAATGAAACTTGTCCTTCTCCCACAAGGTTGCAAGTCCACCTGAGGAGCCCCTTGCGCTGATGGGTTTCCTTGCATTTTTCTTCCATTTCTGATTGTTGATTTCTAGAAGGGTGTCCCCTACAATTTTAGTCTCTTGGAGCAAGAGGATCTCGGGAGGGTCAATTTTCAAAAGGTCTTTGATTGCTTCGGCATTTGATGGGTTCCCCCATCCTCTGCAATTCCAAGAGACTATACGCATTATTTACAAGGGTTGGAGTGGGTGGGACCTCCCTTGGGGGGTCTTGTTCCGGTATTCCTTCCGATGGACATTTCAATGGTGGATTGGCTTCCTTGCATTTTTTTCCTCTCCACTTCTTCTTCTCTTGCTTATTTATGAGATTTCCTCCCTACTCTTTTTTAGGTTCTCTCTAAAGACTCATCCTCCGAATATCCGAAAGTTTCCAGAGGTTTCTTTTTTATTATATCTGCGTAGAAAGGCGAGGAGGAGACTCCAATTGGGGAACCTGAATGGGTTGCCTCGACATTGTTTTTTACCATTGTGGGATGAAGGATCTGCTGCTCAAGTTCCTCGATCATTGGATCCAATATTTCTGAGAGATTTTTGAGGATTTCGAAGGGGTGTTTAGAAGCCTCTAATATTGGAGGGGATGAGCTCCCTTCCCCAAGGGCATTCCCTGAGGTAGGGGTGCCAAATCCCTTTGGCGCCCCTTTCCCTTTGGATCTGATGTTATTCTTTGGCGGGGCTACTTTCTGGACCTATGTCCATTGATTGCCTTCTGAGATCTCCACCTCCTCCTCGACCTTATTTTTTCAATGTTGGGCAAAATGTCTATAGCCATGGAAATACCTGCATTTAAAAGGGAGTTGTTCATAATCCAATTCTTCGATATGAGACCAGTCTGTGACCTTTAGTTGTATGGATTCCGGGAGCCCCACCTCCAGATCGACTTTGACGCATATTCTTCCACAGGAATACTATTCTTTTCGGTCTTCTTTGTCGATGTATTTTCTGAGGGTATTTCCAATGGATTCTAAAGACTTCAGATTCCAGCAATGCAAGGGTAAATGAGGGAGGCGCACCCATACTGGAACAGTGGAAGGCACATCTTGCGTAGGATCGAAATCTAGAGACCATTTTTTCAAGTACAAGCCCTGAGGGACCATAAAATATGGTCCATTCCTGAAGATGATATTCTTGTCTTCTAGACTGTCAAAAACAAATACGAAGAATCCCCTACCAACAAGGTGGCTTCTGATTCCTTCCTTTACTAGAGGACTCCAGTTCCTCTACACCCATGCATCTACGGATTTGGGAGAAGACCATAATCTTGTGAACTGTCCAATGATCCCCTGTTCAGCTAAGTTCAAAGTAGATCTACAAGTTTCTTCTGCTGGGAGGGTGACTGAAGGAACGTTATCCAGTTTTTTAACAAATTTCTGGTGCATTTCTGAGGTAGGGCGTTTGTTGGTGGTCGTGACCAACTTCTTGAACACAACTATCTCAGGTGGGAGAGGGGGTGGGGGAGCCTCGGGGCCCCCTCCTGGGGCCATGGTGGAGTGGGAAGGTGGAGAGAGGGTGCACCAAGGCAGAACGCGTGCGCGGGGTCAAAAAAATCTATGTTTTTTGGATAGTCTTAGTCCTTGCAATTTGTGTTTATTGCATGTAGTATATTTTTCAATCAACCAGTTTTTATCCAGCTGATTCAGGTCTGGTTTGTAGTTTTGGGGAAAACCAGTTGTGGTCTTGGGTTCCAACTTTTTTCCTTTATTTCCATCATAGCCCAAATAAAAGATGGCTTCTAAATCACAAGTCGTTATTCCCTTTGTAGCTCGATACAGACATAGAATCAAAATATACATCATGGTATGTGACACAACGCATAATTAAAATGTAGTCACAAAAATGTTCAAAGTTCAAATCATCTTTACATCATACATTTTATACACAATTATTAAACAAGAAACAAATGATAGCATCATACTGTGAATAACTCCATGCACAAAAAAATTGCTTGGTCCAACAACAACAGCAATATTCATTGCTTTTCTAGTTGTATTGATGGATTATTGACCAAAAACGTATCCACGCTACTCTTTGTAGATTAGTAATATACATAAGGAAAGCAACACCATCCAGTCTTGCACTAGAACATTTCCATTGTCAGTACACCAAGTAATGATAATAGAATATTTTTGTTGTTGGATAGTTCATTCATTGGTGTAATTGGAGATGATTTGGTCTCCTACGGGTATGTTGTAAGCCTAAAAATTGTTGAAATTCAAAATAAATAACAATACAAAGCGAGAGACATGAACCATGAACTTGAATGCAACTTTCAATGCCTTCCTTTCATCAATCATTTAATACTAGCAATCTATACAAGCATATGCATGCATTCACTGTGTGATAATTATTCAAAACTATAATATGTTTATATGGTTAATATTACAATGTTCAAATTCTATGTGCAGAACAGAGCCACAAAAATATGTCTAAAAATATCAGAGCATACCTTTATTTAACCATAAACCATCCAGATTCAGTAAGAAAGATAGATATATCATATTACCATAATAGAGATGGAATTTAACTATTAATTATTTATCCAACATTCATAAGAGTCTGCAGAACGCAGGTGAAAACTTATCTTTTTGAAGACTTGCAAACTGACATTCAGTTGAGCGAGTTGTTTCCACCCAACCGTAGGAAAATCAGCAGTGGACACCACCCCCTAGTTGGGCTATGATACCACTAGGGAAAAACAGGGATAGTTAACTCTGCCCCACACAGCACAATGAGTATTTCCTTCTCTATTTTTTAGTACCTCAAAAATTACTCACTCTTGTGTTATTCAGTGTGTGCATAAAAGGTCCAAATTATGTCTCCAGCTTCAACAAAGTTTTCCATGTTTTCTCGGTTGTTTCTCAAGGCTACCAACTTTCTTTCATGGTTGGTTGATCTATCATGGGATTGGCTCTATTTCTTCAATGTCTAACCCCTCCAAACTCCTCTCTATCCCTTTTTCTCACAACCTTTCCCCCCATTCGAATTTTTTCTCATGCATAATTGATAGAGAGTTCAAACTCAACTTCTCCTCCTAGTTGCAAGAATGTAGGGGAGACAGATTGCTAAAATTTATGAGTTGTGGCTTAGATTGAGGAGTTGGTTTCCTCCACTCCTCTTAACTCATTTTTTTCTGAAATTCAAAATTGAAATTGGGTGAGAATTCAAGATAGAATAGGGTATATTATTTAGGCATAAAAACCCCTTAGACCCTCTCACCTTTCCCCTCTTGTGGTATCATATCCCCTATATGTGCTCGAGCTCAACGAGTCTTGGTCTTCTTCTTCTTTATTAACTGCAAAACAAAAAGACATACAATATTCACAGTACCATGGTTTATCTGACCCATGGAGTTAGTGTACCATAGTTATAAAGTAATCATGCAAAGTATTTAAGCATTTACTTACAAATCATTCCAAGAGTAAATGTTTGGATATTATAGAGCCCATGGTACACTAGAAAATACACAGAAGTGACTTACTGTTGGCATTATTGATTGTGTGTTGTCATTGATGGCAACATGTACAATAATCATAGAAAATGAAGATCACTTTGTGGCAGAAGTAATTCATGATCATTGTTGATCACAATAGGATCAAAAACGATACTATGATTCTAAAGCTCAGGAAATGTAGCATGGAGAGAATCAATGTACATAAGGAGTAATGAAACACAATTTATTAAAAGCTCAGAATAAATAGCGATGAACATATCAGAAGGAAGAACATTAATCGAAGCTCAGAAGAGATGACGCACATGAGTCATTCGATAAGGAATCAGAATAAATTGTGATCGTCGAAGGATGAATTCAGTAGAAAGCCACAACAGCCGTTAGATCTGGGATTTGTAGAGGAAGATCATCGGATCAACATCTGATTAAGTCATGACCGTCAGATCACAGTGAAGATAGATCAATAGTGGGGAGCCATTATGGGATTCAAAGGACAAGTTAACATCTGCATAGATTTTGGTTCCGCAATCCACGACGATTGTCGATCGTCACCCATCAACAAGTCAATGGCTCACATTTGTCCATCCACCAATGTGCATCTTCCATTGCATAACTCGACGACAATTTTAAAGGTTGTGTTAGTTGGGACTCCACAAACATCCCTGATCGTAGATCTCCATGCCAATTTAAGCATGACCGTTGATTCTTGATGAGAGGTTAGCACCCAAAATATTGGAATGAGGTCATAGCCCTCGATCACATAGGTCGGAGTTAAATATTCTTCGGGCTAGAGCTTAGGGAAGGTAATAACTACCCAAAGCGTCGAAGGGAGAAGTCACGAATTATTGTCGACCGTTGATCTAAAGTGAAATATGGGAACCATCAAATCACGATAAAGGGAAGGAGGCGGTCAACTCCGACACTGGCCACTCCGACAGAAAGGAGTTCGAATTAAACCAAAATTCCTGAATCCTGAATTCACAAAGAAACGACAACCGTCTAATCTAAGGAACACTTTGGGAAATATCTCGATCGTTGGATCAAGTAAAGTGGAAGGATAGAATAAGAAATACCAAAGGCCCAAGATCCCGAATAGTCGAATTCCCAACAACCGTTGGATCATATTAAGATTTTTGGGTCAAATAAGGATCGTTAGATGAAGTCAAGTTACTTGAGGTTTATTCTTCGGGGAATATCACTCCGAGAGAATTAGAAAGTGGGAAAAAGTGAATAACCCGAAGTCTAGAAGGATGAAATGAATCTGGACCATTGATCTAGAACTTATCATAGTCGTTGGATCAAGGATATGAACCTACGATTGTTAGATCCAGGAGGAGGACATGTGACACATGAGGAGATCCACGTCAGCAAGACCACATCAGTAAGGACATGTGGCCCAATCATATGGTGACAAGTGTCTAGGACAAGATGGGACTTAGGTTACGTAAGTCATGAATCTAGGTGAAATGTGGAAGCCACTTGGACAGTGCTAAGTCGGCAGTGGGGGAAACTGGTTTCTACCACCAGCAACTACCTGAAGCACCAAAGGCCGAAGCTAACGCTAATCGTTGATCTAATTCGAGAGAATTCTCGACCGTTGATCAAGTACAATGGAAGGATAGAGTAAGAGTAAATCATGAAGTAACGCTAACCATTGATCTACTTTGGGAGCGTTCTCAACCATTGATCAAGCATAATGGAAGGATAACATAAGTGGAGGTGTAAACCGACAACAAGCAGTCACCATCGATTTATGACTTATTCGGTATGTTATCACTCCGGAGGGATTGAACTACCTCAGAGTTCTAGTAACCCGGAGTCCTGGAGAGCCGAAGCTCTGAAGTAAGATCTGACCGTCCATCGAGAAGGAAGATATCGACCGTCTGATCTACTTCATTTAAATGCACTCTGGAAGGTTGAAATATTGAAGAGGCTGGAAGTCCCTAAGGATGAAGTTCCAAATTAAATAATGGCCATCCATCCCAACCTTTAATTAAGTCATAGTCGTTGGATTAAGCAGTGGAAGGATATTGTAAGGATCAAATCAAGACTGTTGATTTGGTTCTGGGAACCATGATAAACATTGGATCTGTGAGAGGTAACCACTTCAGGAAGTTCAAAATTCGGAAGATTGGATGATTCTAAGAGAGAATTCGCGAAGGATGAAGTCCAGAGGACTAGGTTCCCGGTCACAGGTCACAAACACATAAGCCGTGAGGTGCTGGAAACATCGCTTAAATAATAAGCTTGTGGATTTTCACATATGGTCATATGTAAATGGTTTGAAGGAAGTTCCTCATATAGATTTCATTCAACAGAGAGTTAGCACCAAAACAATACAGAGAATCGGTAAAAGATCGAATATGATATGTTGGTGAACCGAGAATGCAACAGAAGCATGAGTATGATATAATGAGTCGATCCATGTTTGTGATCAACTCATAAGGACAAAGTTTGAAATCAAGATTAGTTAGTTAAATGAAGAGGTGAGATGGTTCAAACAAAGGGACACAATGCTTCATATCTCACACCAGTTGGGAGACTATATAACAAAGAAGTATGGTGAACAAAACATGTAGTTGAATTTGTTGAAGTATATATATTTATATATAATGAATTGAATCAAGGTCCATTCTATCAGGTTGGTTCCTGTTTACAAGTTGGGTCTTATATGAGGATTGGATTCCTCACATCTCAGTTGGATCTGAGATCAACAAGTTGGGACTTGTTATGAGGGTTGGATTCCTCATTTCTCAGTTGGATCTGAGAACTACAAGTTGGGTCTTGTAATAGAGAGATGGATCTCTCATAATTGTTTGAAGATGAAGATATTCAAATATTGATATTATATATTCATTCAAGTTAAATAAATAAATAAAATATTTATTCTTTTATATATTGGTTGAGAAATTGAAATAAATATATGTTGTTCAATTAATTTATGAAAAGTGGAAAATTGTCCAAAGTTTTGTGACACCAATTCACCCCCCCCTCTCATTGTCAAGTGTACATTTCAACAATTGGTATCATATCGGGTGCCTTCTGCTCAGTTTAAAAACTAGAAGGTAGATTCTTAGGAAATGGATGGACAAATTGTTATCTCCACAAATGAATCTCCCTTATTTGATGGAACAGATTATTCTTCATCGAGGGAAAATATAAAAAGATATTTGAAGTCAATAGGATCTGGAGTTTGGGATTTGATAGTAAGTAAGACATGGCACTTAACTACTTCAAAGAGAAAAACCAAAAATGCAAAGGAAGCAAGGAGAAACAATTCAGTAGCCTTAAAAGCAATCCAGGATGGATTGTCAGACCAAGTCCAAGAAAAGATGAGGCACTACAAATCTGCTAAAGAATTATGGATCAAGCTAGAAAATTGTTATCGGAATGAAGTACAAGAAGAATAGAAATCCTATCAAAGTAAGGAGCAAGACTCAGATAAATAATATTCCTATCAGAATAAAGAACAAACCTCAGGAGAAGAGAATTCTTATCAAGATAAGGAACAAGATAAAGAAAAGGAGAATTCCAATTAGATTGAAGAACATAGTACAAAGAAAGAGATTTCTAATCAGAATGAAATGCAATATTTGATGCAAACCTCAGTCAACAATGAAGAATACAACCTCGTCAAGGAATTGAGGCATACCTCAGTAATCATTAAAGAAAAATTACATAATATTAAGACTAATGTTACAGTTGCAATAGAAGAGATTCGTATGGAACCAGGAAATTGTATACATATTAAAGTTCCTGTGGAGGCTCTTGACAATCTTGAGTACACAACTAAATGCACTCTAGAAGAGTTGAAGAAACTTCAACAAAAAGATATGTTTCTACTACAATAGTTAGATCAATCTAACCATGAAGCGCATGAGCAAAAGATTCAGTTAGAAAACAAAGAAGAAGAGATTAAAAGATTGAAAACTGAAGTTGTTAATCGAACTGAAGAGATGGAAGAATTAAAGAAACATGACAATAAAAGAAAAGATGTACTAAAAGAAACAAAAGAATTGGTTTACATTCTAAAGACTCAACTTGAGGAAACTAAAGAAAGTGAAGAAGTCTTGAAGATCCAGTTAACTAGGAAACAAAATTCTTACCACATGTTGGAATTGGAAACCATCAACTTCAAAAAGATAAATGAAAGTACTAATGCATATCTAATGACTCAAATTGAAGAAGATAAGAAAAAGTAAGAAGCCCAAAAGATGCAAATAACCAAAAAGGAACAATCATGCCAAATGTTTGAATTAGAATCCAACAACCTCAAAAGGATTCAGCTAAAATACGAGGAAGAAATCAAATTGTTGAAAACTAAAGTTTTTTATCTAACCAAATATATGGAAGAATTTAAGACATAGACAAAAATATTAAATGCAAAGAAGTCTTGGATGAGACAAAAGAAATACTCATCAATCTAAAGACTCAACTTGAACATGCTAAGAAAGTGGAAGAAGCCCTGAAGATTTAGTTAACTAAAAAGGAAGAGACGTGTCACATGTTGAAATTGGAAATAGTCAATCTCAAAAATATGAATGAAAAGACAAATAAAACCGTCAAAATCTAGAATAGGTCAACTATTTTCGATAAGATTTGGAACAGTCAAAGATCAACTCATGAAAAAACTGGTCTTGGATACAATAAGAAAGAAGAAAGTGACAAGTGGAGCACCATTTACAAACATGATAAAGGATCATCATTCTCAAAAGGAAAAGGTGCAATCACAAACCGATTACAAACCGTGAACTTTGTTAAGGAAGGAAGCTATGGAAGTAAAAAGGAAGAAGAAAATCAAAAGATAGATCTCTCAAGCCAAAATAAATTCAATAATGGAAACACCCTCAATGACTACTTCTTTTCTTGTCATAACTTTGGCCATAAAGCAATGGACTGCAAGAAACTAGATAAAGGATATACAGGAAAATCCAAAAACTCAATTAGATGTTGGAGATGCAATTTTTTGGGGCACACAACAAAATTTTGTCATACAATGAGATGTTACAACTGTGATAGGTTTGGGCACAAATCCCAAAGCTGCAGGAGTTCAAAAAGTCAATCCTATTGGATTACTGAGAGGGGGGTGAATCAGTAATAGAGAAATTTAATCCTTTTTAACCATATAATCCAAGTGTTATATCAATATAGCATTATCATCCAATAATTGTAGAGTAAATGAGCAATGAACAAATGAACAATCATACACATACACAGTACATATGTGTTTTATGTGGAAACCCAAAGCGGGAGAAAACCACGAATGCTTTTTTTTATATGTCTTGAAGAATTAAATTCATTGGAAGCACCAACTTCCTTTGTTTTTCCATCCGCAACTGGAAGGATGCTCAAACCCCCTAGTTTCTCAAGCTACAACATGAGGGAAGCTCCAACTCCCCAATTTTGTGGCTACAACCCCCTAGTTTCTCAAGCTACAACCTGAGGGAAGCTCCAACTCCCCAATTCCCTGGCTACAACCAGAAGGAGGCTACAACCCCCTATGTTCTCTAACTACAACCGGAAGGTGGCTACAACCACCTGTCCTTGCCCCGTCCAACCACCCTGACATATAAGTAGAATGATGGAACCACTATCACACTATCACTTTGAGATATACTGTTGTAAATTTGTACCAATAAACCTGCACCAAATAACATGTACCAATAAACTTGAACCATGCATCAACCTGTACCTTAACTTGTAATCAACCTGTACCATAAACAAGTGCATCAACCATGCACCAACCTGTACCAAACAAACTGTAATCAACCTGTACCATAAACAAGTGCATCCAACCATGTACCAAGTATTTATAAATCATGTATCAACTACTCATCAACTATGACTCATCAAGATGTACCAACATCATCAACTATACACCTCATGTATGTGCCAACTCATCAACTAATTGTCTCAACCATGTACCCAACATGTACCTCAACCAAAAGCCCTCATCAATTTCAACATTCAAATATGATTTGTAACTATATAATAGACCTGGTGTATATGATCACATACCTAAAAACCTTCCTTAACTTTAACAAGAAGAGACTAGCATTTTCATCAAACGTTTCTTTAGTCTCACATGACTAGTTTTTGATTAGTCAACAACCCTAACTTGAAATAATCATAACTATGTACCTTTAATGAATAAAGATATGAAAACAATAGACAATGTTCATCAGTTTGCTTTATGCAATTCCTCCAGGTTTCACTACTTGGAACCTCTCAGAAAAGGAGTTATAGAAAAAATGGCATACCTTGTTGAATTCTGGCTTATTCTAGAGAGAGAACTTGTAGAGCGTGCCCCGCACGGAATATTTGTTGTATGGATATGAAAATTTTGCACAGAATACTAAAGAATGTACTATAACCAACACTTTTTATCTTACTTAATTTGGATATGTTATGAAGAAGTTGTGACATTTTTACCTGAAACACAGTTTGTTTTAGACTAGTTTCAGAACTAACCACAAACCCTATTTTCCACGGAGTGTAACTCCAAAAGTACAATGACCCACAAGCTGAAATTTGTACCATAGCTACTTGGATATGTTTTCTCAATATTATATCAATTTCACAGTTTGAGTCATTCTAGAGAAAACTTTATTGCGAAAATGGTGAGATGACCTGTAAATAACATACCTTAGAAAGCATCATCAAAAGAATATATCCTCTCTTGAATTTCAGTCTTCTTTACTTCACCTTCTCTCTGAAATTCGGCCTGTATATCCTTTGGTTACCTCAGTCACCTGTAGATATTCAATATGCTCGAGTGTGATATAAAATGAGAGAGCCTTGCCTCTTATTTATACTTTCATGTAGCTTCCTCAAGGGGTTACCTTTTAACCATCTTAATCCACTTTCCTTATTTTAGGGTTAACCAACTTCTAACCACTTGTCCAATTAGTAATTTATCCATTAACTTTATTATTTAAATAATTTATTATGTATCGAGTTTGACTTATAGTACACTCATCACTCCACTTTACCTCAAGGGGTTACCTTCTAACCATCATAAACCACTTTCTTTATTTTAGGGCTAACCCACTTCTAACCACTTGTCAACTTAGTAATTTCTCCATTAACTTTATTATTTAAATAATTTCTTTTCTATTCACTTTGAATTATAGTACACTCATCACTTAACTTTATTATTTACCTTCTAAAAATCTCTTAAACCACTTTGACTACTTTGACCTTTTGGGGCTTCTAGATGACTCATGAGGGTTCTCCAACTTCACATGGCCATAACTCTCTAACCGTGAGGAGTTATTTGACGTTCCACATACCACTGGAAATAGAATGACATGTACTATCCATATAGAATAGTATTACCTGCAAATATATCAAAACTCATACAGTAATCCATAAAACAAACTTGGGTCCATTACCCAAACCTAGGTTCTCCAACTTCCTTCAAGGGTTGACATCAATGACAACCAACCTTAATCAACAATCTCTCCCTTTGGAATTGATGGAAACACTCTGATGCAATACTAAAATTATATCATGCAATACTGAATTTATATCGCTCATGCTCCTCCTAGAACCATGCCTCTTTCCTCTGCATCTGATAAATCTCTCCCCCTTTGTCATCAATGACAAAGGTATCTTTCCATCCGGGGTTGCCCCCCCTAATTGAATTGTCCTCTTTATGGTGCTTCCTCGTGTACATCTAAGACATAAAAGTTCAACATTCAAAAGAATTCATTTTGGAGTAGAAATAACTCTGAGTCTCTTGCGAAGATACTCAAAGGCTTCCCGTGGAAGTGGTTTTGTAAAGATGTCTGCCACTTGTTCTTTTGTGCCCACATACTCAACTCTGATGTTCTTTTCTGTAACTTGTTATCTTAGAAAGTGATACTTGATTGGAATATGTTTCATCTTGGAGTGCATCACCGGGTTCTTTGAGATATTGATGGCACTTGTATTATCACAATAGATTGGAATGGGCTCATCATACTCAAATTGTATATCTGTCAGAGTTTGTTTCATCCATAGAACATGTGTACAACATGTTGTTGATGCAATATACTCTGCCTCGACTGTAGATAAAGATATTGATGATTGTTTCTTGCTTATCCATGATACTAAACACTCACCCAAGTATAACGTTTCTCCATTGGTGCTTCGTCGGCCATCAATACAACCTGCCCAATCTACATCTGTGTAGGCAATAAGTGATATATCCTTTCCTTTTGGATACCATAATCCAAACTCTTCTGTTCCTTTGAGATATTTGAAAATCCTCTTCACTGCTAATACATGTGATTCCTTTGGTGCTGCTTGAAATCATGCCACCTGTCCAACTGCCTGCATTACATCTAATCTGGATGTTGTCACATATAGTAGGCTACCAATCATTGACATGTATTGCCTCTGATCTGTAGACTTTCAATCATCATCTTTTCTTAACTTGCAACTGGTTTGCAAGGGAGTGATAACTGGTTTGCAATCTTCCATTCCAAACCTTTTTACCATTTCTTTGATATAATTGGTTTGAGATAAAAATTCCTTGGTTTCTTTGACGTATCTGAAGTCCCATAAAGAAGGATAGTTCACCATTAAATGACATTTTAAATTCATTCTGCATATCCTTTGCAAATTCCTAGATTAACCTATCATCATCACTATCGAAAATAATATCATCAACATAAAATTCAATTAATAAAATACTATCTTGACTTACCTTGATGTAGAGGTTGTTGTCTGTACTTCCCTTTTTGAACCCTGGATGTTGTAGATATTTATCCAGTCTAGAGTATCATGCTCTAGGAGCCTTTTTTAGACCATACAAGGCCTTGTTTAATTTACACACATAATCTGCGTTCTCTGACAACTGAAATCCTTCTAATTGTTCAATGTAGACTTCTTCTTCAAGTTCCCCATTCAGAAAATTTGATTTTACATCCATCTAATACACTTTAATATTTTTGGAGCATGCATAAGCTAAAAGCAATCAGATTGCTTCCATTATGGAAACTAGGAAAAATTTATCTTCAAAGTCAATTCCTTCAACCTGTGCATATCCTTTACATACCAATCTAGCTTTGTTACTTGTAACCTGTCCATATTCATTCAATTTATTCATGTATACCCACTTTGTGCCAATCACATTCTTATCTTTTTGTCTTGGAACAAATTCCCAAGTGTCATTTTTCTCTATTTGATCCAATTCTTCATCCATGGCCTTCTTCCAAAATCCATCCTCGTTGGCCTCTTCAAAATAGGTTGGTTCAATCATAGATGTGAGTGCTAGGTGCATTTGTTATGGTGAATGCATTCTTCTTCTAGTCTCAACTCCTGCATCTTTGTTTCCGATAATCTGATCTGAAGGATGATTCTTCTGTACTCGTCTACTAGGTGTTTTTGGAGTCACTTGCTGAACTTGCTCTTATGCTTCTGTCGGATCGTCTTCATCTTCCCATTCTTTTTCATCTTTTGTTTCTTCTTCGTAAATTTTTCCATTGATTCATTTTCTTCTTCCTTTAATTCTTGTCTACCTGTTTCATCAATTGTTACGTTGATGCTTTCCACAACTTTGTTTAATATTAAGTTGTAACACTTGTATGCATTCATTGTACTTGAGTAACCAACAAGTATTCATTTGTCCACACGAGAGTCAAACTTTCCCATTCTTCCATCCTCTCTTTTGATGTAGCATTTGCTTCCAAAAACTCTGAAGTGATTTACATTTGTTGGTCTTCATTTCCATAGCTCGTAGGGAGTTTTGTCAGTGTTGTTTTTGAGCATTACTCTGTTTTGAATGTGAAATGTTGTATACACTTCCTGTGTCCAAAAAATATCTGTCAATTTGGAATCCATTAGCATTGTTTGAGCCATTTCATGTACTGTCATGTTCTTTCTTTCAACAACTCCATTCTATTGAGGTGTCCTAGCAACGGAGAATTTCCTTTTTATTCCATGATTGTTGCAGTAGTCCATAAATTCCTTTGAAGTGAACTCTCATCCATGATCAGATCTCAAGCATTTGATTTTTGAATCCATTTCATTTTCAACCATTTCCTTGTAGATCTTGAAGTTTTCAAAAGCTTCTGACTTATTCTTGAGAAAGAAAACTGCAATCATTCTTGTATAATCATCAACTAATAACATAAAGTATTTACCACCTTTTAAACCCTTTGTTGTAGTTGGTCCAACTAGATCAGTATGCACAATTTCCAGTGGTCTTGTCGTTAAATATTCCTTTGATTTGAACGTGGTCTTTGTTTTCTTTCCTTGTTGACAATACTTGCATAAAGTGTTGGTTGGTTTCATGATTTGGGGCATTTCTCTAACTGCTTCTATTTTTATTACTTTGACAAGGTTATCAAAATGTATGTGACCTATTCTTCTATGCCATAGCCAAATTTCATCTTCCTTTCCTAGACAACACTTTTCATTTCCAATTTCACTTAACAAATATATGTTGCTTGAAGTTCTCGCAGTTGTAGCAATCAATTTTCCTGAACCTTTTTTTCTTATCTCACACTTTTGTGAATCAAAAGTAAATTTATGACCTTGGTCACACATTTGACTCACACTTAGAAAATTATGTTTTATATCTTCTACTAGTAGAACATTTTCTTCCTTTGTATTCTTGTTCCCAATTCTGACTGCGCCTTTTCCAATGATTTTAGTTGAATCATCATTTCCGAAGGAGACTAATCCATATCTTTCATTTCTTAATGTAAGAAACCTGTCACTATCACCTGTCATGTGTTTTTAACAGCCACTGTCAACATACCAAGAACGTTTCTTTTACGTAGCTTATAGAGAGAGTGTTCAATATTCATTGTTGTATTGGTTTTTCTTTCTTATCCATGTCCTTTTCTGAGGTTCATGTCTGTGATTGTTGTTGTTCTTTTTTGGTTCTCTAGGAGGGATTGTCAATCTGCAATCTTTGGCCATGTGTCCAAAGTTGTTACACTTGTAGCATTCCACTTCAGTGATCAATGATTTAAACATGTTGTAACTTCTTCTTTGTTTTTCACTAGGCCTTCTTGGATAACCCTTTTGTGTATGACTTTCAAAGTTGTTTATGTTCTTGTTGTTATCTCTGCAATTCACAGCTTTATGTCCAAAATTATTACATCCATAACATAAACCAAAAAATATAGTTTGATACCTGGGAGTTGAATATCTTCTGAAATGAGGTGCTCTTATGAATCCTTCTTCTTCCTGAGACCTATATGTTTCTGTTGGTTGTTGGTTCTGAAATCTGAATCTTCTCGGTGGAGGAGTGTCCCTGTAATTTTCTCTGTAGACCTTCATGTCCCCTTTGATTGTTTCTGCATATATTTTTGGATATGTTTATTGTTCTATTGTTTTGGAGCTTGATCCTTTCTCTGTCTGATTGTATCCAAGTCTGGACTTATCATGATTAGGCCTTTGACTGCTGATAATGTCATTCAAAACTTTTGAGTTGTTCTGCATATTTTTATTTTGAAGATCCTTTCTTAATGTGACAATATCTGCTTCCAAATTTTCAATGATCCTGTCTCTTCCTTCTAGCTGCTCTTTGAGTGTTTCTTCAATTCTTTTATCTTCTTCAATTTGAACCTTCAAGTTTGTGATCATTTGTTCTAATTCCTGAGTGTCTTATTTCTTGTCTAGTTCTTCTTGTAGCTTCTTGTTTTTCCTCTTTTCTCTTCTGATAACTTCTATGGCACTCATTAATTCCTCTAAATAGTCAACTTCAACCTCTTCAATTTCTTCTTCGATTTCTTCATATTCTTCTTCGGCTTCTTCATATTCTTCTTCGGAGTCTTATTTATCAGAGTCTTATACTGTCATGAATATAAGTCTTTATGTCTCACTATCATTGAATTCATCTTCATCTGATGATGAGATGTCTTCTTTGGTGCATAAGATTTTCTTGAAAACTTTATTTGTGGTTCTTTTGCATTTATATGTTTGTCTTCTTTTTGAGTCACCTTCATCATTTATCCTTTTCTTATGAGGACATTTGTTAGCAAAATGACCAATACCATCACAATTAAAACAAATTAAAAGAAACTTACCTCTATACCTATCATCGGTTCCCTTGTTCAGTCTTCTGACAAATTTGGCCACTTCTTCATCATCTTCCAAGCTGTTACTATTGTTGCTATGTTCTTTTTCTTGTTGCTTTCCCTTTTTCTTTGATCTTTTGCATGTTTTGAATGATACTTATTTTACATCTGGATTTTCCTGTTCAGTTCTCATTTCATATGCTATGAATATTCCATGTAGTTCATCCATGCTTATTGAGTTCAGATCTTCTCTTTCTTCTAGTGCTGATATCTTAGGGTCAAATATCATAGGAAGAGATCTTAGTACCTTTTGAACAATTATAGATTCTTGAATTTCTTCTCCCAATCCTATGATTGCATTTAATGTTTCATCGACCCGTAAGAAGTAAGATGCAATATTCTCATCTTCCTTCATCTTTAGTTGTTCGAACTGACCTCTGTAAGTTTGAAGATTTGTTTCTTTGACTTTTGAATCTCCTTCATAAATATTTCGAAGTTTGTCCCAAATCTCTTTAGCAGATTTACAATGTGCAACTTTGGTGAATATCATTTCACCAAGACCATTCAGAAGTGCATTCGTGGCTTTGGAATTACTCTAACTGAGTTTCATTGCTTTTTCATTTGTTGGCGGAACTACTGGTACTATGTATCCATCTACAATTGATTGTCAAATTTCAAATCCCTGTGCTTGTATATATATCTTCATCCTTATGCTCCAAAATGAATACTTTTGTCTATCAAACTGTGGTATTCCATTTTTATACAAGTTGTTTCTCTCCATGATCTATCTTTCAGTGGTTAAACTAATTTCTGAAGGAACCTACTATGATACCAATTGTTGGATTACTGAGAGCAAGGGTGAATCATTAATAGAGAAATTTAATACTTTTTAACCATATAATCCAAGTGTTATATCAATGTAGCATTATCATCCAATAACTCCATAGTAAATGAACAATGAACAAGTGAACAATCATACACATACATAATACACCTGTGTTTTACATGGAAACCTAAAGCGGGAGAAAACCACATAATGGTTTTTCTTATATGTATTGAATAATTGCATTCATTGGAAGCACCAACTTCCTTTGTTTTTCCAGTTGCAACTGGAAGGAGGCTCCAACCCCCTAGTTTCTCAGGCTACAACCTGAGCGAAGCTCCAACTCCCAATTCTCTCGCTATAACTAGAAGGAGGCTACAACCCCCTAGTTTCTTAGGATACAACTTGCGGGAAGCTCCAAATCCCCAATTCTCTAGCTACAACTAGAAGGAGGATACAACCCCATATATTCTCTAGCTACAACTGAAAGGTGGCTACAACCACCTTTCCTTGCCCCGTCCAACCGCCATGACATATAAGTAGAATGATGGAACCACTGTCAGACTATCACTTTGAGATATACTGTTGTAAACCTGTACCATTAAAACTGCACCAAACAACCCATACCAATAAAACTGAACCATTCATCAACCATCCATCAACCTGTACCTCAACCTGTAATCAACATGTACCATAAACAAGTGCATCAACCATGCACCAACCTGTACCAAACAACCTATAATCAAATTGTACCATAAACAAGTGCATCCAACCATGTACCAAGTATGTACCAATCATGTATCAACTACTCATGAACTATGACTCATCAATATGTACCAGCATCATCAACTATACACCTCATGTATGTGCCAACGCACCAACTACTTGTCTCAACCATGTACCCAACATGTACCTCAACCAAAATCCCTCATCAATTTCATCATCCAAATCTGATTTGTAACTCTGTAATAGACCTATTTTATATGATCGCATACTTGCAAACCTTCCTTAACTCTAACAACAAGAGACTAGCATTTTCATCAAACTTTTCTTTAGTCTTGCATGACTAGCTTTGGATTAGTCAACAACCCTAACTTGAAATAATCATAACTATATACATGTAATGAATAAAGATCTGAAAATAGTATACAATGTTCTTCAGTGTGTCTTATACAATTTCTCCTGGTGTCACTACTTGGAACCTCTCATAAAAGGAGTTATAGCAAAAATTGTGTACCTTGTTGAATTGTGTCTTATTCTAGAGAGAAAACTTGTAGAGCGTGCCCCGCACGGAATATTTGTTGTATGGATCTGAAACTTTTACACAGAATAATAAAGTATGTACTCTAACCAAAAAATTTGGTCTTACTTAATTTGGATCTGTTATGAAGAATTTATGACGTTTTTACCCGAAACACATGTTTTAGACTAGTTTCGGGACTAGCCACAAACTCTATTTTCCATGGAGTGTAACTCCAAAACTACAACGAAACACAAGATGAAATTAGTACCATAGATAATTGGATATGTTTTCTCAATGGCCTATCAATTTCATGTTATGAATCATTCTAGAAAAAAATTTATTGCAAAAATGGTAAGATGACCTATAAATAACATACCTTAGAAAGCATCATCAAAATAATTTATCCTCCCTTGAATTTTGGCCTTCTTTACTTCACCTTCTCTCTGAAATTCGGCTTAGATATCCTTTGGTTACCTCAGTCACCTATATATATTCAATATTCTCAAGTGTGATATAAAATGAGAGAGTCTTGCCTCTTATTTATACTTTCATGTAGCTTCGTCAAGGGGTTACCTTTTAACCATCTTAACCCACTTTTCTTATTTTAGGGTTAACCAACTTCTAACCATTTGTCCAATTAGTAATTTATACATTAAATTTATTATTAAAATAATTTATTTTCTATCCACTTTGACTTATAGTACACTCATCACTTCACTTTACCTCAAGGGGTTACCTTCTAACCATCTTAAACCAATTTCCTTATTTTAGGGCTAACCCACTTCTAACAACTTGTCAACTTAGTAATTTCTCCATTAAATTTATTATTTAAATAATTTATTTTGTATTCACTTTGAATTATAGTACACTCATCACTTCACTTTATTATTTACCTTCTAAAAATCTCTTAAACCACTTTGACTACTTTGACCTTTTGGGGCTTCTAGATGACTCATGAGGGTTCTCCAACTTCACATGGCCATAACTCTCTAACCGTGAGGAGTTATGTGACGTTCCACATACCACTAGAAATGGCATGACATGTACTATCCATATAGAATAGTATTACCTACAAATATATCAAAACTCGTAACGTTATCCATCAAACAAACTTGGGTCCATTACCCAAACCTGGGTTCTCCAACTTCCTCCAAGAGTTGACATCAATGACAACCAACCTTAATCAACAAATCCTTAAATAATTCATTCAAGTCAGGGAGAAAACCAAATAAAATTTGGAAGAATAAAGAAGATGACAAGTCTCCAAAAACACAATTAGAAAGAAAAGGTCCAAAAAGTAGAATATCTCATAGAAAGATATGGAGAAGAAAATATGAAGGAGAAATCAAGAAAGATGATCTTGCACTTGAAAATAAAGAAATTAATAACCAGAAAATGATGGGTGAAGGTTCTAATAAGGAATGTGAAATTCAATATGAAATAGATGAAACTCAAGAAAGGGAAGTCCCTATAGAAGAATATGACACAATCTTGATGATGTCATAATCCTTTAGCCAAAGAAAGAAAAATCATTGATAGGGGGAGTTGTAGAATACAAGAAGGAGAAAATGGAAAAAGGAGAGCATCACCTTAGGGGTAGTATAACCTCAGAGGAAACACAAAATATCCTTTTTGTCATTTTTGTAAAAAGGGGAGAAGAGAAAAAGTAGCAGAGAAGTTCAAGAGGTATCAATCAACAAAGATCAATTGATAATAAAATTGATATTAAATCAATTTGTATTACTACAAGTTGGTATCAAGAAGACTACTTATTTGAACACAACTATCCCAATGAACTGACATAAGAAGTTAGTAAATTCATATAGGAGAGGGGGGGGGGAATAGTCAGAGCCTCACTCTTTTTCATTGATGTCAAAATGGGAGAGAAGCAGTAAAACAAAGTTAAGCAGAAAAAAAAAATTCTATCAGATAGAAAAGAATATCAGTGATAGGTGGAACAAAGGAATGAACTCATTTTTGTTTTACAAATATGTTTCCCTCAATAAAAAAGGGGGAGATTGTCGGCATTATTGATTGTGTGTTGTCATTGATGGAAACATGAGTCAAACATGTACAATAATCACAGAAAAGGAAGATCACCTTGTGGCAGAAGTAATCTATGATCATTGTTGATCACGATAGGATCAAAAGTGATCCGATGATTCTAAATCTCAGGAAAGGTAGCATGGAGAGAATCAATGTACATAAGGAGTAACGAAACACAAGTTATTAAAATATCAGAAGAAATAACGATGAACAGATCAAAAGGAGGAACATTAATCGAAGCTCAAAAGAGATGATGCAAAGGAGTCGTTCGATAAGGAATCTGAATAGATCGTGACTATCAAAGGATGAATTCAACAGAAATCCACAACAACTGTCAGATATGGGATTTGTAGAGGAAGACCGTCGGATCAACATCCGATTAAGTAATCAATGTCAGAGCTCAATGAAGGAAGATCGACGATGAGGATCCATTGTGGGATTCAAAGGACAAGTTAACATCCTCATAGATTTTGATTCCGCAATCCATGACGATCGTCGATCGTCACCCATCAACAAAGTAAAGGCTCACATTGGTCCATCCGCTAACGTGCATCTTCCATTGCAGAAGTCGACAATGATTTTAAAGGTCGTGTTAGTTGGGACTCCGCAATCATCCCTGATTGTAGATCTCCACGTCGGTCTAAGCATGACCATTGATCCTTGATGAGAGGTTAGTGCCGAAAATATTGGAACGAGGTCATAGCCCTTGATCACATGGGTTAGAGTTAAATATCCTTTGGGATAGAACTTAGGGAAGGTAACAACTACCCAAAGCGTCGAAGGGAAAAGTCACGAATTATTGTCGATCGTTGATCTAGAGTGAAATATGGGAACCTTTAGATCACAGTAAAGGGAAGGAGGCGGTCAACTCTAGTGCTCACCACTCTAGTGGAAAGGAGTTCAAATTGAACCAGAATTCTCGAAGCCCGAATTCACGAAGAAATGCCAGTCGTATGATATAAGGAACACTTCGAGAAATATCTTGAATGTTGGATCAAGTAAAGTGGAAGGATAGAATAAGCAAGGCCAAAGGCCCGAGATCACGAATAGTCGAATTCCCGACAACCGTTGGATCATGTTAATATTTTCAATTCAAAGAAAGATCGTTAGATGAAGTCAAGTTACTCGAGGTTTATTCTTCAAGGAATCTCACTCCAAGAGAATTGGGAAGTGGGAGAAATCGAATAACCTGAAGTCCCTAAGGCCGAAATGAATCTATACCATTGATCTAAAAATGATCACAGTCATTGGATCAAGGATATGAACCTACGACCGTTAGATCCAGGAGGAGGACATGTGACACATCAGGAGATCCACATCAACAAGACCACATAAGCAAGGACACGTGGTGTAATCAAATGGTGACAAGTGTCTAGGTCCAAATGGAACTTTACGTTACGTAAGTCACAAATCTAGGTAACACATGGAAGCCACTCGGCCAGTGCCAAGTCAGGAGTGACGTTAGCAAGTTACGTCACTATGGGAGTATGTCCTTCGGGGGAAACCAGTTTCTACCACCAGCAACTACCCGAAGCACTCAAGGCTGAAGCTAACACTAATCGTTGATCTAATTCTGGAGCATTCTCAACCGTTGATCAAGTACAGTGGAAGGATAGAGTAAGTGTAAATCACGAAGTAACACCAACCCTTTATCTACTTTGAGAGTGTTCTCAACCATTAATCAAGCATAGTGGAAGGATAGCGTAAGCGAAGGTTTTAACCGACAACAAGAGATCACCACCTCTTTATGACTTATTCGGTAGATTATCACTCCAGAGGGATTGAACTACCTCAGAGTTCTAGTAATCCAGAGTCTCGGAGAGCCGAAGCTCCAAAGTAAGATCTGACCATCTGTCGAGAAGGAAGATATTGATCGTTCGATCTACTTCGACGAAATGTACTCTAGAAGGTTGAAATATTGTAGAGGCTGGAAGTCTCGAAGGATGAAGTTTCGAAGTAAATAATGGTCGTCCATCCCAACCTTTGATTGAGTCATATTTGTTGGATTAAGCAGTGGAAGGATAGTGTAAGGATCAAAGAAAGACCATTTATTTTCTTCTACGAACCATGCTAACCATTGGATCTGTGAGAGGTAACCACTTCGATAAGTTCAAACTTCGGAAGATTGGATGATTCTAAGAGAGAATTTGCCCGAAGGTCGAAGTCCGGAGGCCTAGGTTCCAGCCCTCGGTCATAGGCTACTAACAAATAAGCTTTGAGGCACTGGAAACATCGCTTAAATAATAAGCATGTGGTTTTTCACATATGGTCATATGTAAATGGTTTGAAGGAAGCGCCTCATACAGATTTCATTTGACAGAGAGTTAACACCAGAACAATACAGAGAATCGATAAAAGATCGAATATGATATTTTGGTGAACCGAGAATGCAGAAGAAGCATGAGTACGATACAATGAGTCAATCCATGTATGTGATAAACTCATAAGGACAAAGTTTGAAATCAAGATTAGTTATTTAAATGAAGAGGTGTGATGGTTCAAACAAAGGAACACAATGATTCATATCTCACACCAGTTGGGAGACTATATAACAAAGAAGTATGGTGAACAAAACATGTAGTTGAATTTGTTGAAGTATATATATTTATATATAATGGATTGAATGAAGGTTCATATTATCATGTTGGTGCATGTTTACAAGTTGGGTCTTGTATGAGGATTGGATTCCTCACATCTCAGTTGGATCTGAGATCAACAAGATGAGACTTGTTATGAGGGTTGGATTCCACATTTCTCAATTGGATTTGAGAACTACAAGTTGGGTCTTGTAACAGAGAGTTGGGTCTCTCATAATTGTTTGAAGATGAAGATATTCAAAGATTAATCTTATGTATTCATTCAAGTTAAATAAATAAACAAAATATTTATTCTTTTATATATTGGTTGAGAAATTGAAATAAATATATGTTGTTCAATTAATTTACAAAAAGTGGAAAATTGTCCAAAGTTTTGTGACACTGATTCACCCCCCCCCTCCCCCCCACTCAGTGTCAAGTGTACATTTCAACACTTACATCTGTCTTAAGTTTAGTCCATGCTTCTTCCAATGTTATATTTTTAAGATCCTTTACAAGAGTGTGATTTACTACGTAATTTGCAGATTTAATGGCTTCCACCAAATAATTTAGACTTAATCCCTTAGATTGGATCATACAATTAGCCATTTCTTTTAATGTGCAGTTCTTTCTCTCAACAACACCATTTTGTTGTGGTGTATATGGAACAATATGTTGAATTTGGATGATCTGTGCAGTGTAGTAACTTGTAAATTGATTGTTAACATATTCACCTCCATTATATGTTCTTAACCTTTGAATTTGATGTCCATATTGATTTTCTAAAAGGGCCCTGTAGGCCAAGAACTTGTCAAAAACTTCGCTCTTAAGTTTTAAGAAGTAAACGCAAGTGCATCTAGAGAATTCATCAATGAAAGTTAAGAAATACTTGCACCCAAAAAAATAAGGAGAAGAAAGTGGACCACACAAGTCATTGTGAACTAGCTGCAATGGGGTCGAGGCATGCCAAGAGGCACATTTTTCAAAATTTTCCTGATGATAT
>ML781090.1:1147728-1174662 GCA_009831015.1 Picea engelmannii | reverse complement strand
TGGAACAAAAACTCATTTTCCTGAAAAATATAAATATGTATGAAAGTGGAATATAAATTTTCAAATTTTTAATTAAAAAAAATACTTTCAAATTTTTAATTAAAAAAAATAATTGTATCATGATAATTTAGACCACATGAAAATTTGATACCCTAATTCTTATAATTTTAAACATTATTTATATGACAAAATTCTTATAATTTTAAACATTATTTATATAACAAAAATTTTAATTAAAAAAAATATTTTTATTGTGATAATTTAGACCCACATGCAAAGTTGATGTAACTCTAATCCTTATAATTTTAAACATTATCCATATGACAAAATTTTTAATTATAAAAAACATTTTATCATGAACCAACTTGTAAAGTTGATGTAACCCTAATCCTTATAATTTTAAACATTATCCATATGACATTAAGTGCTAAACGGCCATCCATATGCAAAGTTGATGTAACCCTTGTACTTTTTATGGTACACAGAGGGGATTTGTGCATCTTAAGCATTAAATGCTCAAGATTTTTTCAAGTTGATGTAACTCTAATCCTTATAATTTTAAACATTATCCATATGACAAAATTTTTAATTAAAAACAAAAACATTTTATCATGAACCAACGTGTAAAGTTGATGTAACCCTGATCCTTATAATTTTAAACATTATCCATATGACATTAAGTGCTAAACGGCAATCCATATGCAAAGTTGATATAACCCTTATACTTTTTATGGTACACAGAGGGGATTTGTCCAGCATCTTAAACATTAAATGGTCAAGATTTTTTCTTCCCTAAACTTATTCAAATTGAATAAGCAACGTATTTACTCGACCAACTTTCAAACCATATGGCCGTCTTTTAAGATCTTACCCCACAATTATCAATTCGTACGCAAATGCAGTCCGTAAAAAGCGAAATGTTGATAAAATAAGGACAACGAGATTCGATCTCATGACCTTCGTTACCGATCTTCCTTTGAATGATTCCATTATGGTAAATAGTCGCACCGCCTAACGCTTCCTTCGAATTTTCTGTACTTTCAAAATTTGAGAATAAAGAATGGTGGGTACAGAGCGAGTCACTATTAAAGAAGGATATAAAGTGTTATGCCAATTGTATTAAAGAAGGATATAAAGTGCTATGAGAATCGTATTAAAGAAGAAACACAAGGAAAAGCAAAAGGGTTCTCCCTTAAAGGAATTCATCTTTCCTCCTCTAGTTTAAAAAACAAACAGATTACATAATTATCTACCATAATTTATTTATTTTTTCGGATTATCTTATATTATATTAAACTAGCATACTTGAATCAGGAAAAGGCAACGCCTAAAAGAATAATATAGTTCTTTTTTAGTTCTTTTTTATAAGTATATTATTTCATGAGTAGCATTGTAATGGTATATTAATTATGAGTAGAAAAATGATTTGTTGCAAGGTGTTTAGGTCAAAGTATGATTGATAGATCTCTGTCCCCTGTTTCTACCCACCACCCTCTCTTATTCGACCAAACCTTTGTCCCATCCTTCCTACGTCAGACCAGGGATGATTGCAGAGAACCTACTCCCCAGCATCAACTCCCCTCTCCCCTTGTCTCTTCTGGGAATAACTCCTTTATTCTCCCACAATGGAGGCCGAAGTCAGTGAGTTGATGAGCGCATCTGACGAGGCACTTTGGAAGCGCACAGGGAATTTTAAAACAGCTGACGAACTCTCCTCTCTTTACAAACACCAGCCTCTGCAACCTGGACTTCATCATCCCCCTCCTCGCTAGCTTACACAGACACACTTTTCCTCCTCCCCAACTGCATTTACTTCTGATCCCTCGACTGCTCCCGCTGCTGACAACCATAACCTTACCCCTACCTCTTCTTTTCGCCCCCAACAACAAACTCCTGCCCTTCACAATATATCCCCCCCTCCACAACATCCTATCACCACTCTTCCTGCTCGACTACCCCACAATACTACTCGTGGAGCACCATCAGGACCTCAACAAGAGGCAAGACCTTGTCCATCCAACGATAGACATCTGACTCTCAGACCGTGGCGCTCCAGGAAAACGAAGAATAAAATGGTGCTTGGGGCTGACATCGGTCTGGAGGACTCTATCACCTTGGCCCTTTGAACGCTTTTAGGCCAACTATCCTACATACACCTCTGCAGAACTGATATTGCAGACTGGGTGAGCTCATCCTAGAGCCATCTGCTGGGCTACGCACCAGAGATCTCATACCTCCTGAGAGGTTGGTTCAGCTTCCATTTCAATACTACAGAGGATGCTACACTCATTCTAGAGAGACTGTGGATGATTGATAGAACCAAGCTCATGCTGAAGCGATGGAGAGTTAGTTTTGAACCTTCACAAGTCTATTTCCGCCATCGACATCTTTAGGTACTTCAACCTAGCTTGCCTCTACACCTCTGGAATGCAAAAGCCCTAGAGGCCATTGGAAACACTTTAGGACCCTTCATCAGTGTGGACAAAGCGACCATTGCTTCCCCAGTCAGTATGGTAGCTAAGATTCTAGTGGAACTTGACTTACATGAGGGACTGCTGGAATCCATCAACATCGAATGGAGAGGACATCACACCCGCAAAAAACTAGATTACCTCGACATTCCCTTCAGATGCACCCTCTGCAGACAAACTAGTCATCTAAGGAAACATTGCACTGAATTCGTGGAAGAAGAGTTATCTGAAGACTCCTTGTTGGAACTCTCCACCCGCATAGACTCTCCAGAGGTGAACACTCATGCTACCTATCCGGACCCTTTAGACACTGAGGATTCAATGGCTCTGGACTCCATTTCAGGTAAACTCAAACATGTTTTCCCTACTCTTTACTCTACACTGACTAGCTGGGAAAAAGAACATCTAGACACTCATTCCTTTCTCTCCCCGGACTATACACCCCCCTCCGGGAAGGCACTTCCCCGCTTCTGGCACCTTCATGTCCTCCTTCAACCTCCTACACCACTCCTTCTTGTAAAACCCTACCAGACCATACTTTCCCCCCCACTGAGCACTCATGAGCCTCAGTCAACACCGAGACCATTCAAGCTCCGGACAGCCCCATACTCACCTACACTCGACCTCCCCTCACTGTCTCTCCACCCCCCACCTTGACCACTGTGATCATGAACCTGACTCCACCTATGCTTACTACCCTGGAAGAGACCAACAACCATCCCCCCTGTGATTCAGATACAAGGAACAATTCCTTAGGAGGAATCCTACACTCCCTCCTTCTGTCCTATAGGGAAGTCCTTTCTCCCACCCCCTACCTATCTATAGAGGAAGTGCCACCTTTAGAACTCTGGCCTCTAGCGAGGCTCTGGACCTCCCTGCGGACCCAAATACAGTTTTAGGCAATGATTATACCTGGTCAAAGGGACAAGGTTTCGTGCACTCACCGATTAAAACCCGGAGTGCTCGTAGAGAAGAAGGTCCTTCATCTCACTCTCACAATGGGGACCTTAGAGACGTTAAATCCCTTGCCAGAGCCAAACCATGATCCTTCTCATACTCAATATAAGAGGGGTTGGGGGTTCCCTGAAAATCACTCATTCAAAAGACTACTCTCCAGGACTTCGACGAATATTATCTTCCTACAGGAAACCATGGTGAACGGACAAAAAGACAGATCCTTCTTGAATCAGTTCCACCCGAATTGGCTTACCAGCTCAGCAGATTCCATTGGCACCTCTGGTGGCCTTACTGTCTCATGGGATCCCTCTATTTTTTATCTGATCCCACATCTTTGCAGTGGTGGTATCCTGCTCACGGGTACCTATCTCCGGAATAATCAACAGATCTCCCTCCTCAACACCTATGGACCATGTACTGAGCGTAAATTATTTTGGGACAAGGTGGAAAACTGAGGCTTACTTGACCTTACTAATCTCATCATAGCAGGGGACCTGGATCACACAACTAGCGTGGGGGAAGTCTGGGGAACCTCATCATCCACAGATCCACTGGCTAGCTACTTCAAAAATCTATTCCAAGCACACGCACTGGTAGACATCTTACCTACCGTCATCGTCCCCACTTGGTGCAATGGTCACGCAGGTTCTGCAACAATAAAAAAAAATACTTGACATGGTCCTTATCTCGGAAACACTATCTACTCTGGATGGACGAATCTGATCCTGGGTGGAATACCCCTTTCTTTCGGACCACGCCCTTGTCCTCCTTCAACTTGAGACCACACTCTCTCCGAAAGCTTACCCTTTCAAGGTGAACTCCAGCTGGCTACAAGAGGCAAAGTTTAATGATATCATTAAGGAAGTTTGGACCGATCGTCTCTACAAAACCGAACTAGAGCCACAACATCGCCTGATATAGAAATTGAAATCACTCAAAAGCCGCATCAAGCAGTGGGCTCGCAATTACAGACAACACAACCAAGCGAGGTTGTCAGAACTGGAACTTAATATCCAGAACCTCCTCCTTGAGGATACATCAGCCGGGGGACATCATGACAGGACTCTCACACTTCAGCACCTAGAGTCTGAAAGAAACAAATTACTCCTAGCGGACAAAGCCTGGTGGCATCAACATATTATAACTACTTGGATAAAAGGTGGCAATCTCAACATGAAATTTTTTCATCGGTTCACAAGCTCCAGACATAATAAGAAGTATATTTGGGATATCCAAGATGACTCGGGCTTTACACACAGGGGATAGACAACTCTTAAGATGACAACCACAGTACACTACAAATCATTTTATGCATCGTCTACACACATCCACCCATAGGACTTTGTTTCTGTTGCCAGACTCTTCCCACATTTTGTCACAACAAAATATACAAACATCCTGGACAGTCCATGCATACTCCAGGAGGTCCTTGGGGCTCTAAATTCATTCAATAAAGACAGAAGTCCAGGCCCCGATGGTTGGACTGTAGAATTTTTTATACATTTTTTTGACTTGGTTAGGTCTGATCTGCTAGACCTTGTAGATGATTCCAGACTCAGAGGCAGAATCATAGGCACCCTCAATTCAACTTTCTTAACACTCATCCCCAAAGAAAATAATCCATCTACCTTTGGGGACTACATGCTGATTTCCTTATGCAACCTTTGTTACAAACGAATCACAAAAATCATTGCTAACCAGATCAAGCCCATCCTCTCGAGAACACTCTCTGGTGAACAACTTAGATTTTTAAAAGGAAGACAGATTTTAGATGCCATAGGCACATCACATGAGTTCCTACACAACATCAAGGAGAAAAAATCAAAGGCTCTAATACTAAAACTAGACCTGAAAAAAGCCTTCAATTGCATAGATTGGGATTTCCTCAGATTAATCCTTACCCAATCATGCTTCAGTCTTACCCCCATCAAATGGATCATGTGTGGAGTGACAACTGCAAATTTTTTGGTCTTGGTGAATGGTGAACCTTCCCCCTTTTTCCGTAGTGGCAGAGGTTTGAGGTAGGGCTGCCCACTCTCTCCTCTTTTATTGATTTTGGTCATGGAAGGCCTCTCACTGCTCCTAAAAAATAGTCAATTTGAAGGGAAGATCTCTGGGATAAAAGTTTCCAGAGTTGTTAGGATCTTACACCTAATGTTCGTCGATGATGTGCTCATCATGACTAATGGCTCTATTTAGGAATGGACGGATATCAATGATCTGCAGAAGACTTTCTGCAATGCCTCGGGACTCTTGATTAACTGGGACAAATCGACCTTCCATTTTGGAAACCTCCAAGAGCAATCGCTTGCCCTTCTAAAATCTCTTCTTCCCCATAGATTCATTCACCTCTCCAAAGGATTCAAATACCTTGGCTATTTCTTAAAAGCAGATTCACTCAGGCCCACTAATTGGAACTGGATCATTGCCAAAGTCGAGAAAAGAATTGGTCACTGATGTAACCGCTGGATTTCTTTAGGAGGCCGTTACACTCTTCTCAAAGGGGTTTTGGAAGGTTGTTGGCACAGGGGCAGACCAAGGGTTCAATGCTCGAGAGCGCACCAACAAAGCCCTAACTACCAGCCCTTTCAGCAACACCTGTGAAGCAGATGAAGTCTCACCCGAGGTAGAGGCAGGGGTGGTTGCAAGACTCAGGTGTTTGCAACCTTAGCTATGACACATATCTATGATTCTATCCTTATAGCGCACCTAGCATCGATTATTCATCAATATTCAACCCTTTTTATACTTCACAGATAACACAGAGCATCGCAACATTCACTTAGATCTAAGATATTTCAGCACTTAGCAATAGTAAAATAGATAAGATCCAATAGATCAGCACTAAGCATCTTCATACACATCAAATCTAACATTCATACACATCTAAGAAGAACAAAGCCTAAGTAGATCTATCTAAATATATCAAAGAACTTAGCAATGGAAGAGATAAATGCATCAAATCAAAGAACAAAGTATAATACACAGATTTACGTGGTTCACCCCCTCCCTGGGGCTACGTCCACCAACTCTTCTTCTTTATTAGTGTCTTCAATCGGTTACAACACAAAGCCACTCAAAACCCTTACTTCGCACAGGACATAAGATTTGTGCAGCTCGCTAGATCCTTCTTCCTTGTACTTTAGCACAAAGCCTTCTACAACCTCTTACAACAACTTGCACTTAGCTCTGCAAGCCTCTTACAACCATGCACGGAGCATTTACAATCCACATCTGATCACACATATCTAACTATTAGCACTAAGCCATCGACCATTCTTACATTGCCTAAGTATCTATTTATATATTACAAAAGTGGGCCTAAATGTGGGTAAACCCATGGGCCGACATCCCTTTCCCACTACATTAACCCAAAACCCTAAAAGAGGCCCAAAAGTGGACCGAGATCTCGTGATCTATGCTTCGCTTGGCGCTCCTTCGACTAGCTATCGAAGTCTCGAAATAGATCAAAATGACCAAGGTTACCCCAAAACTTGGTCAAGGGCCAACAAGCCCCCAACACTCACCTGTGACTCATCCCAAGTCACTCTGGTCTACGCAATTCTGCTTCAAAAGCCTCGAGCTTGGATCGAGCTGCTTCAACCTGTTTCTTCACTGTGGCCTCCTACTGGGTGAATGCCAGGATCACTGTGTCATTTATTGGTCCTTCCAGGCGATGTTCTGCAGTGATGATGACTTGCTCAAGCTCTGCTCCCTGGCTTTCGATCTCGGAAAATAACATGCAAGCCTTGTCTTGCACCAGTTGGATTCACTGAGTGATTTCCATCACTTTTCTCTAGATCATATGTATCTCCTGCTGAGATTTGCGTTGTTCATGAGATATTTTCATTCTATCCACTGCAGACAGGGCCTTCAGCTATGCCTGTAATGTATCCGCATATTTCTTTTCTTCCTGGAGTTGTGACTCCAACGCCTGTAACTACAGATTCTCTATAAGGTTCTCATAAGTCTGGATGCTCTGGTTACTGTGCTGCTTGCACTCCAAGGCAAGAGCTTTCAATCATTCAACTACACTATGAGCAGTTGCTTCTCGTTGGTCTCTTATCTCCTGAGGGGTCTCGGGAACAACGCGGAGTTCTAGATCGACAATGTGCTGCTGAAGCTTCTATATAAATTCTTCAAGCCGTGCCACCTGTTTTGGAACTCTCTCTTCAGCCTGTACTTTGATAACAATCACAAAGCGAAGTGCTCTGTTGACTAGTTCCTTGACTTCAAGCTGCTCTGTGAGTAACTGTTCCTTGTTTTGTTGTAGCTATGCTTTCTCTTTGTCCCATTGTACTTGAAAAGCAAGTTTTTCTCATACGACAGAACTGCGCTGCTCGACAAGTACTCCCTATACCTGTGTCAAATCCTGGGTGGCTTGTGTTGTGTCTTCATGAGCTTGTCGAAGGCAAGCTTCGACCATATCAACAATCCGACAAAGTTGAGCTGGCTCATCTCCTAGTTCTACTGTCCTTGCTGTCAGAGGCGCAGTGAGGACTACATGGCTAGAATGGAGTGCCTACTACACTCCTTGGAGTTCAATCTCTATATGGTTATACATTTTCTCTTGCTTCACTTCCTCCTTCTCTATTATCTCCTTTGAAGCATCATTTATCACTGCCACGATGAAATCAAAGTCATCCAACGTGAGGGTAGTTCGCATCTTGGTTACATGGGTTATAGGTTTCTTTCGGGAGGAAGATTTCAAAGGTGAGACCTTCCTTTTCTTCGATGAGTCTTCTTCATCCCTAGGCCGTGGTACTTCGCCTTTCTATTGTTCAATTTATGCGCCTTCTATCTCTTCGCCATCACCTCCTTCGTCTGGTGTGATAGAGGCAGTCCTTATAGATGCACTGTCTACTTCGTGAACCTCTTCAGGCTTCTTCGTTTTGCTTGGTCCCGGTGTATCTGGTACAGTCTCTGGGCTATCAATGTCGGACATCTCTGCGAGGTTCACTGGAATGAGAAGGTCGATTGACCAATCCTTGGTGATCTCTTCGATGTCTTCCTCGGTCAACTTGTAATAAGACTGCAACTGTTGCTTCTGTTCATCAGCTCGCACTATTATATAAATGAAGTGGTGATCCACGCTGAACTTCATTAAGGGTCTGAATCTGTGGAGCGTGTTTAGGGTAATGCAAGGCGTAGCCTAGATGGCAGTCTTCAGCTGGTTGTAGTATACGTGGAAGACGACATTCCACTACCATTGCTTGCTCATATCGATCGAGTACCACAGGGTACTGAACCTCGCAGCCAAAGGTTTAAATGGCTCGGTCTCTGGGAAAGTGGCACCCTCTGACATCTCCCATGCTATGAAGGCGATCAGTATGAGAAGCCAACTGAAATGGAACTCATACCCTTGGTCTTACGCTTCCCTGCAATCTAGTTCGAGGTGATTCACCAAGTACTTCGCCCAATTCGTTTGAAGTCCTTCTGCGCACTTCCCTGTGAGATCAACTACGAATCCAGTTACTTGGGTGGGCCGATTCTTGTGGACTAGCTTGCCTGTGATCAGCTAACATGCAAGGTGCACTGCGCCGCTCTGAATAGAGGCTACCTTGTAGCCTCACGTTCCCTTCTCGACATCTCCATAGGTTTCTTTGATCTTCGCTGCTAGCGCTCTGTCTGTGGTATTTCCAGGATAAAACTCTTGTGGGTCAAGGCCCTACATGCTGATACCTGTGATCCGATTAATCAAGTTCGGATCCACTATGACACGACGGTTCAACCACAAGTAGCCTCTATGATAGCAAGACATAAGCAACTTTACACACGCATTCACCTCCTGCTGCCTGCCAAAGTGCGAGATCTTCATGACATTCAACAATGTTGACTGCGTGAGGTTCTGTGTCCAAGATTGTGGAACGATATTCGAGTTCTTTCCCTTCGTCTTCGTTAGATACTTGTGTGGGGCGAGCATACTGTATACTTTCATGTCCTCGAGGTTGAAGTCACTAAACTTCAACACTGCGAGCTTGTCCTGATCGGCACGAACTGCACGCAGCCCTTTCGGCAGGTACACAATGATCATAGCATACTCGAATTCTCGGGGCACATTGTCACGGTTGATTTCACCATGCATAGGGGGTAGGTAAGAGGGAAAGATACTCGGAATTAGTTTATCATTTGCAAGATCATCCTTATGCTTCGTTCACTTCTCATCGACCTGTCAGGATGGTCTGGCTCGAGCAGTGGATGGAGAAGTTGCTACTCCTCTTTTCGATGATGCTTGGACTCCAGTGGAAATTCCTCTTTCCAACATGACTCTCTTAGTCATTAAATCAAGGAGGACCTCTGTGAAGGATTCTTCAACTGCGGTGAGCTCGTCGGACATACGCGCTCGGGAAAAATAATCAGGGTCACGATGATCTCAGATACTTCACTAGGATGAACAATCAGATCGCAATGACCACTGTATACAATCACTAGTTCTGCGGACTTCAAATTCTTAGTTGGCAAAAGTGTTCTTCGGCAATGACGCGATGAGCCAAATAAGAAATTCGGCAACGGTCTGCTTGCAACATGTATGAAGCTTCCATTAACGTTGATCTGTCCATTATGGAGAGGTCCAACAGTCTAGTGGCAATCCTTTAATGCTTTTTTGTTCGTTCGGGGCAGATGTCGAACAGGTATATTGGTCCAACGACTATATCGTTTCGCCATGGCGAAGTGCCATAGGTCGTTGTTCTGATATCCCAATGAAGCTCAAATTCTGCAAGTTTTCTTTCTGCGATGTTCCATCTGGAATCTCCTGTAACTTTTCAATCTTCGCCCTCTTCTTACTTAACTTTCTATCCTTCTTCCCAGTAATCTTCAACTCGGTCTGTCTTTTTCTGTTCTGATTCCTATCTTCTTTTAGCATAGTCACTGCGCGTTGTTGAGATTCTCTTCGGGATAATAATTCTTCTTTCTCTGGGATAGGTGCTTCAGTCATTTGCGAGCCTTCTGTCATCCTTTCAGCTTCGACATTGGGGTCTCTAAAGGAGCTTCGATATGTTCTTCTGTTCTTCAATCAACTGTGCAATCTTCTTGGTCATAAAATCTTTTAATTCTTGTTTCTTTTGTTCCAAAACTTATGTTTCTTCCTTCCGTCTAACTTGATCTCTATCAATCCAAGGTTTTCCAAGTAACATAGTAAATGAGGTGTTGTCCTCAATAAATTTAACAATCTCAAAATCTTCTTCAGTCAAAGTTCCATTAACATTCGTAGATATCTGAGTGAGCCTTCCACATAGGTTTACCAATTTTCCTCTGAAGAGTCCTATTCCTCCTAGTGAAGGGGTCATGGAAGGATTCCCTATAGCTTCCCATGTTCTCTCGGTCATGATATTCATCTGTGTTTCCTCATCTAGAACACAATCAATGTCGAAGTCCCCTATCCCTACTTCGATGCATTATTTTTCTTTAAAGATCTCTGATAATATAACATGTCGGTGTTCATTCAAGGTTTCTTTCATCTGAATTAATACTTGCTTTGATTCTTTCTGAGGTTCTGATATCTCTGGAGCTGCCTTAGGATTCCGATTCATTCCTTTGAGCCTAGCAATCATTTTGGGGCAATCCAATACTTCATGATCTAGAGCTTTGCAACAAAGACAACTAGGTCCTCCACCAGGGAATTCCTTAGCTAAATGTCTCAGTTTTCTGCAACTGTAACAGAGGGTTAATCCTCTCTTTCTTGTAACTGATCCCCAGCCTCTTCTATACTTCACACCAGGATCATAGGGTCCAATCTGTAACAAATTCTTTCTAGGATCCTGCATCCATTTGTTAGTCTAAACATTCTTTCTATGCATAGGTATAACATATCTATCACTATTCTTATCATATCTATTCATATCAAACCTTCTTTCGTCTAATAATGCCCTAGTTTTCAAGCTAGGACAGAATCTATCAAGAATACCTATATCCATGTCTAGAAACAAAAAAAATTCCACTTATCTTACTTCTACAGAGCACAAAGCTTTTAGATCTAGAACTTTCTTACCTTTATCAGAGCACAGAGCTTACAGATCTTACCTTTTTTTAATCAGAAAATCCCACTTTTACCTTTCTTAGAGTACAAAGTGTTCATATCTTGCTTCTTCAGTATCAACCTCTTTTCTTGCAGATCTGATCTCTTTCTTTCTTGGCACAAAGCTTCACAGGTCGAGTAGAAAACTGCACACTAGGGCAACAGATCTACACACATAGATTTCTTTGCACAAAGATTCCTCTTCTCTAGTTCCCAACAATCACATTTTCAGTCCCGACAACAGAACCATTTGTTGGCACAGGGGTAGACCCAGGGTTCAACGCTTGAGAGTGCACCAACAAATCCCTAACTATCGGCCCTTTCGACAACACCTGTGAAGCAGATGAAGTCTCAACCGAGGTAGAGACAGGGGTGGTTGCAAGACTCAGGTATCTGCAACCTTAGTTGGGACATAGATATGTGATTCTATCCTTATAGCGCACTTAACATCGATTATTCATCAATATTCAACCCTTCTTATACTTCGCAGATAGCACAGAGCATCGCAAAATTCACTTAAATCTAAGATTTTTCAGCACTTAGCAACAGTAAAATAGATCACATCGAGTAGATCAGCACTAAGCATCTTCATACACATCAGATACAACATTCATACACATCTAAGAAGAACAAATCCTAAGTATATCTATCTAAATATATCAAAGCACTTAGCAATGGAAAAGATAAGCGCATCAAATCAAAGCACAAGGTATAATACACAGATTTACATGGTTCACCCCCTCCTTGGGGCTACGTCCACCAACTCTTCTTCTTTATTAGTGTCTTCAATCAGTTATAGCATAAAGCCACTCAAAACCCTTACTTCGCACAAGAAAGAAGATCTGCGCAACTCGCTAGATCCTTCTTCCTTGTACTTCAGCACAAAGCCTTCTACAACCTCTTACAACAACTTGCACTTAGCTCTGCAAGCCTCTTACAACCATGCATAGAGAATTTACAATCCACATCTAATCACACAGATCTAACTATTAGCACTAAGCCATCGACCATTCTTACATTGACTAAGTATCTATTTATATATTACAAAAGTGGGCCTAAACGTGGGTAAACCGACAGGCTGACATCCCTTTCCCATTACATTAACCAAAAACCCTAAAAGAGGCCCAAAAGTGGATCGAGATCCCGTGATCTCTGCTTCTCTTGGAGCTCCTTCTTCGACTAGCTGTCGAAGTCCCAAAATAGGTCAAAATGACCAAGGTTACCCCAAAATGTGGTCAAGGGCCAACAAAGGTCGACCTGTTTTTTGGATGGCGCTAGCAACCATACCTGCCTTTGTGCTAGACAAGCTAAGGAAGTTGTCTTTCAACTTCCTTTGGTGGGGATGCTCAGACCACAATCACGAGCACCTGTGAAACTGGGAAACTCTTGCTAAACCAAAAAGAAAAAGAGGTTGGGGAATCAGGAACCTCTCCCACTCTTCTCAAGCTTTGGTGACCAATACTCTTTGGCATGCTATAACACACACATTGATCTGGCACTCCATCTTAAAAGATAAATACATTCCTTATATCTCTATGGACTCCTGGCTAAGAACAACAACGCCCACTACAATATCGGCCTCTACCTTTTGGAGAAATATTACAAAAACTTCAAGATGGATATCAAATTCACTTTGCTGGAACCTGGGCTCGGGGCACTCCATCACCCTTGGCAAGGACCGCGATGTTGGTATTTAACAAAACTCATTTCTCACCCTTCATCTAATCTCTTCCTTAAATACAGAAAACATTTTTTACCTCTTCCAAGTGACAGGGACTCACTGATCAAATCTTCTTTTAAATAATTGGAAAACAAGCCAGGAACTCGATCTACCTGCCAGCTTAGCACTCGAATGGACCAGTTTCTGCCAAAATCTAGTGAGCATGGGTATCTAGCTCCAAGTAACTGATGATCAACCAATGTGGACGGGGGGCGACCGATCAGGCTTCCTGACTGCAAAGAATGTATACACGAAAATCTCAAATCACACTTGGCACAACAATACAGGTTGCTGGAGGCACAGTCTCTGGAATTGGATTTTACCTCTCAAATTAAAACTCTTCATCTGGCTATCACTTGAAAAAAAGATAAATACTTGGGACATCCTCCAAAAAAATGGATGGACTGACCCCAATATATGTCATCTCTACAACCAAGAAGGAGAATCGGTACAACATATCTTCATCAACTGTGTTTTCACCCGAACAGTCTGGGTCAATGTCTTTGCAACACTCAATTTAATTTTCTCCTAGGACAAACATACATTAGCATATTTCTTTGAGAACTGGTCAAAAATCGCTCATCACTCTTTAAATCTTCCCCCCATGGTCTGCTGGTATATTTGGGTTGATAGGAACAACTTCATTTTTGAAAATAGGCCACCTTCAGCCAATACTATGGCCTATAAATCGCTTGGCCTGCACAACTCCTGGACAACTATCCTGTAAATGTGTTGAACCTGCACATAATAGATCTAGCTAAACAATAATACGCACATTTGCAGAGAGAAATTGAGAAAGAATAAGAAAGATAGAAAGAATGGAAGAATTCTCATTAACCGTATTCCACACTCAAAGAGTGAATAATTTACAATATATATAGGATACATGAGTAACTAATCAGCCATAGTGGTGGTCTAGATTGATCTGGACACACACCAACAGTTACAAGAGTAAACTGTCACCTAGTCTAGTCTCTCAGGCAGTTACGGGAGTGAAATGCCACCTAGCTGAGTTAACTAGTCAACTAGTCTTCAGTTAACTGACTGAACAAAGAGTAGTGAGTTAGTGATGATCCCAATGTTTCATGGTGACAAAACCAATGCAACATCTAAACTCAACTCAACTAGTCAAACTGAAGTGTCAACTGAAAGAGAATATTCTCCAGGTGGAATATTCTCCCCTAAAATATAGGAGACTGGATAATGACTAATTATGACTAATAAACAAGGAATAACCTTAGGAAAAACAAATCCTAGGTGTGTGTGAAGTAACTCCAACACCCCCCCTGAACATCACTATGGTGAAAATAAAGAATGGGTCCCGGCTACAAGGCGAGGTTAGGTACCCAAATACAAAAGATACACTGAAATAAATGAGGAAAGAGGGAAAACCTCATGGGAACAAACCCCCCCCTCAAATTACAATGCATAAAATAAAAAATGATAAGGAACAAAAGGCAGTTGCTAAGCAACCATGTCTTTCACTCCAAGAAGACCTCTCAATTGTGCAAGTTTGTGCTCTTTGAAAATTTTGTTGAAGATGTAGATGTCTACATGGATCTGATGAAGTATATGCATCATTGATATTTCCACACATATCCACTTTATCTTCTTGTAATGAATAATATCCAAATAAATTTTGGATGAAATTTTTAAAACCGTACGGCCGTTTCCGGAAAAATGCTGAAATTTTGTTGATTTTGAAACGAACATATCTTCACTTTCAGGACTTTGTTTCAGACGATTTTTTTTTTTAAATTTGATATTTTTCCGAGAGGAATTCAAATATAAAATTGGTTTCTACAAATTGTTCTCAGAAAATATCAGAATTGAGTCTGATGTGCACGGCTCCCTTTTTGTCTCCTGAGATGCATGCATGGTGCATGCAACAGTGTCTGCATGTGACTCATGAGATGCATGCCATATATATTCCACATGAATTTAAGAAAATAAATCTAAAATAGAGTAGACATCATCTTCAATTATTGGAATACTAATTTCTGCAAAAACGTTTGTAGAAGACTCTTCATAATAAGAGGCTTGATCTTTTGATGGCTTCTCTTCTGGCTCTATCTGTTTGACCTCCTGCATGAAATATTCACAATATTCTTTATTCCAAAATAAAACCTCCAATATGATCCATAAATCATTTGGAGTGAATTCTTGTGAGCCATCATATACTTGATGGAGAATTTCGGGAGAAATAAAATAGAGGATACATCCTATGGCCATATCTTGTCTATTGAGAAAGTCATTTTTATCATCGACAAAATCATGCTCTACTTCCATTTCCATGGTAATTTGGTACAAGCCTCTGCATCTAAGATGAAGCAAAATTTTTGGCTTCCATTCCAAATAGTTATGAAGCGTGAGAAGTATTTCCGGCGAATAATCCATCTTTTTGTTGTCTTCAATCTTTTGTACTAGCAAAAAATGATTTGGTGTAGCTTTTGCTTAGTAGTCCGTCACCTCTGATACCATGTAAATGTGTTGAACCTGCACTTAATAGATCTAGCTAAACAATAATAACACATTTGCAGAGAGAAATTGAGAAAGAATAAGCAAGATAAAAAGAATGGAAGAATTCTCATTAACCGTATTTCACACTCAAAGAGTGAATAATTTACAATATATATAGGATAAATGAGTAAATAATGAGCCATAGTGGTGGTCTAGATTGATTTGGACACACACCAACAGTTACAAGAGTAAACTGCCACCTAGTCTAGTCTCTCAGGCAGTTACGGGAGTGAACTGCCACCTAGCTGAGTTAACTAGTCAACTAGTCTTCAGTTAACTGACTGAAAAAAGAGTAGTGAGTTAGTGATGATCCCAATGTTGCATGGTGACAAAACCAATGCAACATCTAAACTCAACTCAACTAGTCAAACTGAATTTTCAACTGAAAGAAAATATTCTCCAGGTGGAATGTTCTCCCCTAAAATATAGGAGACTGGATAATGACTAATTATGACTAATAAACAAGGAATAACCTTAGGAAAAATAAATCTTAGGTGTGTGTGAAGTAACTCCAACAACTTCATTTGGGTTGATAGGAACAACTTCATTTTTGAAAATAGGCCAGCTTCAGCCAATACTATGGCCTATAAATCGCTTGGCCTGCATAACTCTTGGACAACTATCCACCCAAGAACTATGGGAAAAAAACCAAACACAAGATCCCCATCCTGGAGAAGACTCCCACGAGCTGGTTTGATGGAGCATTACAATCAAATGGTACGCGGAGTGGCGCTAGAGGAGTGATACATATATCCCCAAATACTCTTTGCAGATGGGCATTTAACTATGGATAGGGCACCAATACCAGGGCTGAATTATTGGGTGCCTGGGCCACTCTCCTTTTGGCCTCTAGACTAAATCTAGACACACTTCTGTTGTTCGGGGATTATTGCATCATCATAGACTGGCTTAAAAATAAAATCAAACTACGGGTTACCAATATCTTCGGCTGGAAGGAAAGGATCAAGCAACTCCAATCATCCTTCATCAAACTAAACTTCAAACATACTTATCGAGAAAACAACAAAGAACTCGATTCACTCTCCAAGGCAACACTCAAGAAAAAAGTTGGAATCATTTCCTACAATCTCTGAGTGGACGGGCACGAGGGCCCCACACATGTTCTAAAATTATTTTAGGTCATATGACAACTATATAATTAGAGATATGATCAGTCTTTAAGACTCTCTTCCCATCAGAGCACAACTCAAAATTAGTTTTTAGCGCTGACCTTTGCCACAACACTTTTCCACCCTGGTATAATTATTGTTTTGGTAGACAGAACTAGTTTTATGTAATGACCAACATGGATTGTAATTATACCTTTTTCTCAGGGTTTTGTTTACCTTGTTTCGTAACCTCTCGAGAAGAGAACAAAACTATACTTCTAATATAATTTGTGAAATTTTTTTTGTGGAAAAAAGTATGATTGATAGGTATTTGGTAGTAAATATTTGAAACTATTTCATATCATGTATGGAAGTATGGACCAAGTCAAATAGTTCATGTATAGAAGTATGATTACAACATAGAAGAATCTAGAAGGTATGCAACAAAGAACATAATCACTCCTCTTATTTTTTTCATAGTGAGACATAAGCAATATCCTTCATTTTTTCATAGCGTTCGAAGGCGAAAACTGGTTCTATTTGCATTCCTTCTATAGTAGTAGTGTGTGACATTTTCATGAAGGTCAAGCCTTGACGTTCAATGTTTCCATTGTCAATGGTAGACCTTGTCAAGGTCATGCCTTGAGATTTATGGATAGTCAATTCCCATCCATCTTAAGAAGGATTTGTTTCTTGTCACTCCTTTGTATGGGTGGAATTGGTACATGCTTTGGTTGGGTTTGGTCCCATGGAGGGCCAATGTATTTATCAAATTCCACAACAACATATGTTGGAAAATTTGGAGAGTTAGTTCCTGGTGCATATACAATTTGCATGACTAATCCGAGAGAACCATTGACTAATCCTACTTAGACCCATAAATTGCAGGATAACATAACTCGTTGGCCTATACATAGCAAGATATGTCTTTCCAATTTATCATCATCATGATGGTGTGCATTTGAAGCACCAAGTAATTCTACAACACTGTGTGCGATTGTCTTATTCAAGGATTAAAACATGAACTTGTTATGGTTGTCGACAAGAATGTTTGTTGCAAATAGGTGGATTGAAGAATCAAACAATAGACGTTCTTCAATGGATAATAATCTGTTAGTCCTAGATCGAAGGAGGTTCCAATAATCAATGGTTGGTGTAGCATAGTGAAACTTGGATAACAACTGGTGGAAGTGGGACTAGGTGACAGAGATGCCTTGTTGCCGGAATATTGTTTCCAACTTGACTACAGTGGTAAAGGTTGTCCATAAGCTCCTGCCTGGAGTTTCTCCTACATAAAGAGGTTTTTCCATTACTGGTGGTAATTGACCCAAGTCACCCACAAGAATTATTGAACAGGAACCGAATGAGTAGTGATTTTTTTATATTTTTTTTTACCTGGAAATGCCTCACGCAAGTGACTTTCAATTTGCACAAAAAATCTAGATCCTATGAAGCTCATCTCATCAATTAGAATGTAGTAAATATGTTTCATCTCTTCTTGGAACACTGGAAGGGATTGACCATGTAAATTCCTCATGTCCTTGATAGGAATCCTAAGTCATGCATGTATAATGGTCGTGTGTATGTTAAATGTTGCAACTCCAGTAGGGGCAAGAAGCAATAGTGGGCTATGGCCAGAGGGTGCTTGAGAAGATAGTTCTTATTTGATGCAATGTATAAGGTAGCATTTTCTTGTGCCTGCAGTGCCTTGGATGATCATCTTCAATGGTTCTTTTGCTTGTAAGTGATGCATGATGATGTCGAATGCAATGTGTTTATTTGTAGAGAATGTGTTTCTGGAAGGAAATAATAGATTCATTTCTTGTAGTACTCTTGTATTCTTTCGATGATAATTGATGAAGCTTGGTGCAGTGTCTAATGTATCTTGTGATACTTTGAGTTGATCCCATGGGTGGGAAGTGTCAATCTATCCAAGTCCCAACATATCAAGAGAAGTGAAGTTGATATTGCCAGTAGGGACCAATCTTGATAAAGACTGCCATTTATTCATCTCCATGTTTGGTTGTATGTTAGTATGGCTATGATTATCTTCATATGTCTGGTCATTAGGAGTGGGCATTGGGATGCAATCAATATGCGAGACATGGTAGTGATCTCTTATGGTCTCCCAGTTAGTCACAATGTATTCATTTGAAAGGCCTGTATCTTTAGAGAAGGAACATAAGGGTTTATATAAAAGCAACTCACTCCAACAGAACTGAACAAAGTTATAAAAATGTTTGTTTGGTATGGTAGTAAAAAGTGGACATACATTGACAATTGCAAGGATGTTTCTTTTTTTCCACTCTTCTTTTTTTCATGATTGGTTATATGTCCAGTGTTTTGTGAGGTCAAACAAACATATAGGGTCAAGAAAAATAGGGAGTATTAGATATGCATCAATGAAAGTGGAGCCAAATAAGAAGTTAGGCAAATTATAGGAGATTCGACGAAATATTTGACGACGAACATTGAGTTTGGTGAAGGTGCGACTGCATGTGACAAGGGGTCATTTTTGGAGCATATGGAAAGTTTCTTGGGCACTTATGTCACGGTCTACAATTTCTTCTGAGTGTAAGAGGAGATAAGCAATTGAGGCAGGGTCATCTAGATGCAACGTAGATGCAATTCTGGTCAACATATGGTTGTATGTCTCTGATCTCCCCTTTGCTTTGGAAGCATATTTGGAAATGTATTTTAGAACTGCATACCGAGAGAGGACTGGTTGGGAATCTACATTTTCTCTCCATTCTTGGAGTATGTTAGAATTATGGACATTTAGGTGCTCATGATTGCATGTCGACCGATATGTCTTTTGACCCATTTCATCAATGTAGAGTGATGACTCCATTTGTACCTTCCAAGGGAATTTATACTTGCATTCGAGTGTAGCTCCTTTTCTACGGAGACATGTTGTCTCATTGCACTTTGTATGTATTTGAACTCGATTTAAGAGTTGTTCATAGTCCTCAAGTGGGTTGGATGCAAATATCTCCTTTGTATCTAGTAAGCAAGGGTCATCTTCAATGGAATGATGCATAGCCATGTGTGTGTCATGGTTTTCTCTAAGATTCCAGGTTGTAACATAGTTATCAAATAAACTCTTTGCAACATAGATTTGATTTGGGTCTTCCTAATTTAATATTTCCATGTTTGGAGCATCAACAAGCCACACAAAGCCATGTATATGTGAAGAGCCACGATGTTTCCATTCATACCTGAAAAAGGGATATGAAATTATTAGTAAAGAGAATATAAATGTATAGGTTCGGTAGAGGTAATTGCAAGTAGTATACATTGTGTACCTATACCAATAGTCAATTGCGTGCATTTTTTTTTTGTAGTATCTCCTCATGGAAGATTGGAAAACTTTTGTGCATGGAATCAACTACTGTGTGGGGGCGGTCAATGACATTGTTTGTATGCCAATGTTGGCGAAGCATTGGGTAAAGAGGTCCACCCTTTTGCATAACTACGTGCACATCTATCCATTTTGTGTCTATTTCATTGAGAGTGAAAAACAAGGTTGGGCATTGAAGTTGTGTGATCATGTATGTTAGCTCGGTCCTTCACATGGTCCATAATGCTCTAGTCCCACGTAGATGTGCTCCGAAGTGCATGAATTGTTCTAGGATTTTGTCTATAGGGAGTTCTTTGATATGCACACACAATTCTTGAATTGTGGTGGGTGTGTTATGATTTTGGCTTTGTTTGAAAAAAAATGTAGCTTTTGATTGACTTCGATGGTGCATAATCAAATTGTATAGGTAGTATCTGAAATGAGGATGACTACCAAGCCTATTGTTATGGTATCTCATTAAGTGTATTGCATAATTATAAAGTGGTATGTTTCTCATGCGTGGTTGGCGAGGAAGGGCATCTTCAGTGGGGAAAAGAGCAGGAAACGCCATGTTGAATAGACCCTCTGTGTTGTACTCATTGATTGGTGATAGTCCAATTGTTGGCCATTCAATTGTATTTGGTAAAAAATTATCTGTAGTGTTAACAAATGATCTTATTTTTTCCAGTTCTCGTTGTGTATTAGACAATCTAAAGGCAAAGGAAGACATTGGTTGTTCATCTTGGAAAACATCATGGTGTTCTAAAGAGATATTTGGTTCTTCCATGGGAGAAGTTAAAGTTTATGTAGAGACATCATGGAGGCAAGTGGAGACATTGGTGCGCATAGTAGGAAGTGAGGCAAGCGCGTTTTGGTCAATTTGTATGTCATTGTAATATTTGTCATTTCGTATCTTGTAGAGAAATGCATTGATGACATGATATTTTGTCACATAAAAATCATAACATTTCCCCTTTTGTCCATTTCTCTTGACAACTAAGATATCAAGTTATGAAAGGTGATGGGAAAAGAAATTTCCTATGTGGAGGATTTGTTGCGGGAAACTAATAGTGTGGCCACTATATTTGTATTGTCCAACTTGAGCATGCCTAACTTGCAAGATGGGGCCAACTTGAGAAATTAGCATTTCCTCAACCTATGTAAGGATTGAAAGAACTGTGGGTTGGTCACCGGGGTCCATATTATTCCATTTGGAGAAACGATGCCCATTATTTTCTTTATGACAACGAGTACAAATGTGTCCATTCGAAGATGGGCGAGTAGGAATGCTTGGATATGATTCAATACATGCAGTGCATGTATGTATTTTAGACAAGGCATCAATACGTTTTCAGAAAGATCAGGAAGCATGTGTATGGGGTTGAGGTTCTAGAACATGTGCTGGTAACTCCACATAAGGTTGGTTTTGGTTTATAAGTGAAGTTTCTCTAAGTCTCTCCATGTTTTTTTTTTCTTTTCAGCATATTTTATTCAACATTGTTCATTTTATTGGATCCTAGATGTAGATAGAGGAGTGGTGACTTAGTTAGTGGTTTATGTATTAATAGTGTAATTGTTCCATCTATTTCTTTTTTTTTGGTTTATTTCTGTAGCATGAAGTGTATGGTGTTGGCGATTGTATAGAGTCTTGTTGGGAAGTTGAATTTGTGAAGATTTTATGTGCGAAGTATTTGCTGGCATGCATTGTTGAAAGAGAACATGCGTTTCTAATGATCTTGAGAGACCTTCAATAGTGGTGTTTGTTGTGGTAGTTGGAAACATTGGGCCAATTCTTGTGCCAGATGAAATTGCCTATAAGAGAAAAAAAAATTGTAGTTAGAATTCAAAGTGCTTGATATCACATTTTGTATGTTTGATAGCTTGTTTTTGTAAGCATATTCTCATAATAGTTATACAATTTTTTTTTTTTTGTAATATGTTTTAAGTGAATGCATAGGTTGGATTTATTCCATACAAATGTTATAATGAAGATTAAAAAACTCCAAAACACAACAAATTTAAATAATATGTATATGCACAAAAGCAGGGAAATTACAAGTTGGTGTTTGAAAAAAACAACCATAACACTTTGGAAGCACTATTTAGCCAACAATTAAGGGATTGGGGTGTCCTCTTTTGGCTTTGATATGTGATCAATTTTATCACAGGAAATCACAATGATTTTTATTTGTTTTTGATTAGAAAATGTTTCTTCATGCACTACAAGTTTGAGCAAGTAGCTATGAAAGAATAAATTTCCAAATATGTTCGTGATTTTGTTGGTATTTCCCTCATATTCATATAAATTCTCTGCAGAAACACCTATAAGTTGTTCGACAACTTCTTGAAATGTTGTAACATTGATATTGCTTGTTTGGTCTTCAATGCTGCACTGGAAAATATACATGTACTCACATTCAAAAACATGTTGATTGCACCTTTGACAGTTCCAGACACCATCTTCAATAGGTGTGAGTTTTTTTTTACACTTTCGATCTTTGAATGTAAGTGGGAATGCAACATACCAACAACTATTTGTATTTAAAGAAGCAATAGTTGCCTCAACCAAAATGAATGTAGGGTTTGGGCCTTTACCAATTCCCTCATTTTCTATGTCAGCCAAGTGTTTTTGAATAGAAGGGTGCCCTTCTGAAGCTCCATGTGCAGATAAGGAGTGACAAGTTAGATCTGTTAAAGGGTTATCAAACCAGGCTCTCAAATCTTGGGCTTCTTTGAGAATATGATTGATGGAAAGTCGGGATGTGAAGGTTGTAGTAATTGATATCCTATCAAAGTCAGTTAATTTTACTGCTTTCAGAGCCATTATTGGAAAGGTATTTGAGATAGAATATTGGTGTAGATTATGTTTGTTGCAAAAGACTCCCCATAATGTGAACTCTATACTATACCCTGACATGTATTTTAGTTGGAGGGTTCTCTTATGTGTCTTTGTTCCATTCTTTCTCATGGTGGTTGTTAAAGGTCTAATAGAGATAAGAATTCCAATAATATCAACTATAGAGTTGTTGACTAAAGTTGGTACCACATTAATAGGAGTGAATAGAAAGTTGTGGTTTGATATTGGATGATCATCCTCTAAACAAACTTCAATGGTTGAGGTAATATCTAGAGTTTTTTCCCAATCATTTTTTAAACGATTGAATTCTTTTTTTGCAAGCTTGATGTACCCTTTTGAGATGATGTAAATTTTGCCAATGTCTATGGAAGGATGGAAATTTGTCGCTTGTATGTTGAAGTAGGTAATGAGTATTTCACCATTTCTTTTTATCAATAACATCAAAGCTAAATACATGGCCAAGTCCCTTAGCATTGGTGAATGTGCATAGATCAGTTTTTCAAAGTACTCTGACTTTTAGAGTCTAGTCCTTTAGGGACGCATGCAAAGATGCAATAGGTGTAATTTTTAGGGGTGTATTAGTAGGTTCTAAGGGTCGTTTTGTAGAAGAATTTACATCTTCTATCAATGTTGGTGAACCGACAATGTTTTCATTACAAGTATGCACTTGGATTTCATGTATGATCAGAATCCTGCAGAAAGAGTAAAAACAATGTAAAATTAGCATTTGCATTATTGTTCACATAACAAGGAATGTAAAATTTGGTTGGTGTGTGTGATGCATGTAAACATTAAAGGAATGTGTAGAGGGAAAATCAAGATAATAATTGTATAAACTATAACTAAGATTGAGCAATGTGAATAAGGTAAAGTGAAGACATACTTGTTGTCTTGGATAGATCTACAAGTGAAGTCTTGCAGTTCAACCAAGGACCCTTTTTCTATTTGAGATGAAGTGAAATAGTGACCAAGTGTTGAGGAAAATAAAATTCGCAATGTACTGGCTTCATTGGATAGGACTATTGAGTAACAATCTTCTAATGTTAATTTGAAGTCCATAATTTGTATAATAGGACTGCAAATAAGCTCTGCATTTCCAATCCTTGTAAGTGAGTTTGTTGTCAAAGCAAATGCCATACCTTTGATATTTATTTTTAAAAGTGGAAGTTCAAGGGAACTGAAATACCACATAAGAAAAAAACAATCAAGGAATGTAGTAAGTAAAAGATACTGGATACTAATGGAATTAAAGGATAATACATATGCGAGTAAAGGAAAAAAATATATATGTGAAAGTATCAACATATTTGTTGATGTATGGTTGTAACTATTTGAAAAAAATAAATTTATGTACTTTTGTAGTGATTAAGAAGGAATAAACATTAGATGATAGGAAAATAAAAGCATGACATAGTAGGAGAGGAAATGTAAAACCTAAAAATGTAAACCTATGTTATTATGTAAGGAAAGACGTTTAAGAAGGAATAAACAATGTTTTTTGCTATTATATTTTTAAAATGTTTTTCACATACAATCTACACAAAAATGATTCTCTTTATTATTATTCACATACTATTTAAAATATGTATATGAGGGATGTAGACATGCTTACAAGTAGGAATATCATGTTATATAAAAACAAAGTGAAGTAATAGAATATAGTTATGTTCAGAATTTAGAAATAGTCATTGCCTTCAACTATGCCTTGATTGTTTTTTCTATACTTGTAGTTACTTTGGTAGATCTCTCAACATGAGATTTAACATAGAACTTTCATCGCCTTCACATATGCCTTTAATGGGTTTTTGCTGGTATGATTTTAATACCACAAATTGTTTTCTCTCTACTTGTACTCGCTTTAGTATACCTATCAACATGAGCTTTAAGACCATTTTGAGTTAATTGATGTTTTGGTTCATGTTGCAATGCGCCTTGCACACTATCATAGATTATTCCAAAGCCTTTAGAGAATGAGCCAGTTGTATGAAAAGAAGAGATGAATATTGTTTGTGTATCAGAAATACTAAATTTTCTAGCAAGTTCTTCTTTCAACTCTAGTCTTGAAAGGTGCCCCCTTCCAGGATGAATAACACGGATTTGAAATTGTCTTCTATGTTGTTGGAGGTCATAAAAATAATGTCGCATGCAAAGTGTATGGCATGCTAGTGCGTTCACCATTGCTATGTATGTTGGTGATTTTGCAATGAGAAGGTGTCTATCTGAAATACTCTCAAGAGAATGTAAACGTCATAGTTAGTTTTTTTGGGGAAATGAAAAAAATCTTTTATTACAATCCATAGTTACAGAAGAATATAAACAAGTTCAAGCAAAACAATAAAGAATATGGAAAATAATTGATATAAAAAATATGTTTAATGTGTAAATAGAAAAATGGAAATAATTAATGTGTAAATAGAAATATGGTGGAGTGAAGTTGAGATGGAGTGGAAAAAATATTCATAGATTTATTTAAATAACAAGAATAACCTAATAGTCTTGCTATTGTTTATAAATATTCAATGTGACCTAATTCATATTAAAATATATAACCTAAGATGGATAATAATGTATATGATTGATGGTGGGTCCCTTGTTAAATGGGGTCAAGGAAATGTCCATTGTCAGGCTACCATCCAACTTGGGATGTGTAAGGGAGGCTTCATATGTGTACACAACCCAAACTCCTGACGTAAGATAACATTTCTTACCCATTAAATTCTGAGTTTGAGTAGCAGTGTCAAATGCTACTCTATAATTTTTCCATCATTCTAATAAAGAAGAATAAAATAATGACTATTTACATTCCATGGTGCTTTTGTGAATATTGAAGAGTTTGAACAAAAATAATAATGTATAGATTAAACATATATAAACTTAATGTAAGAATTTTTAACATATCAACATTTAACAAAATAAAAAAATGATAATAAAAGAATATTTGAATTTATAGAAAGTATATTTAAGATTGTGAACGATAAAAGCATATAGAATTAACATCAAGTCATTTTTAATTGTAAATCTATCAACATATATTTCATGATATAAATAAATAGATAAAAGATTGTTTAATGTTGAAGAGTTATATATATCACGGTTAGGGAACATAAATTGGTACATGTACTTGGAGTATAAATTGTTTGCTTAGTATATGAGAAGATAACTTGAAGGAAAATGGAAAATAAATAAAAAACATAGAATGTTTTTTTTATAGAAATAAGAGTTGGTTATAAAAAACCCCACATAAACAATTTACAATCCAAAGAAAAAACTTAAACTTTAGAAAAAAAATATTTTAATAATTCATTATAAAAAAATAATTAAAATATAAATAAAAAAATATATATATTTTGGAAAAAAAACATGCATCTAATATTTTAGGGGTCTAAATCAAACTCCTATATATCATGAGGGAACTAAGCTGAATTCCTTATATTATTCTAAAATTTAATTAAAAATATATATATATAAAAAAAATAATCAAACACGATTTTACAAAACATTAATAAACTATTGAAAAACACACAAAATTAATACCAGTAAAGAAAACCATAGAGACGAGAACTAATAATATAAATCCATAAATCCTCCGATTGTATAGCTTTATCAATGTAATTGGATTACAGTGTGACAATGAAAGCAATGTAATATGTAGCTTTTTAGTTATATTTGATATTTCAGTTTTGTTTTGTAGATCTAATATGATCCACGTAGGACGATTATAAACTTTGATTAATTTCAATGAAAGTTATTAAAGAATAGTTAATATATCATATTAAATATATATTTGGTATATTATAAGTATTAACTGCAATATCGGAGTCAAACAAGGTTGTCCCTTGTCCCCTACCCTTTTTGGCATATACATTGATAAATTAGAAGAATGTTTGGAAAAAGCAGGTTGTGTTGGCCCTACACTCACTGGTATAGTCATCAATCTCCTTCT
>ML781090.1:1122307-1146090 GCA_009831015.1 Picea engelmannii | reverse complement strand
TCCTAACCTCTTAACTCAACAAAAGTATGGTGATCTTGGAAACCTTCTCTTAATGCTTTTCGAGCATAGAAACAAAATTCTAAAGAATCACAAGTAATCACTTACCCTCTTAAGGTCCGATAGACCAATTAGGTCTTAGTGGATGTTAATCATCATCATCATCATCATCATTGTTAATAAGATTTTTATTTATTTTTAATATCTAAAATATATTATATTAAAAAAATTAAATGATTTTTTTCATTTTATCCTGTAATTATTTTTATCACATGTTTTTACATATTTTATTGTTATTGTCAATATAGAGATGAGATAATGGGATTTTGAAAATAAATAAATTTGAAATGAATGATAAAATTGATATTAAGAAATTTAATAATAAATGTAATTAAATATAAATATAGTTTAATTTTAGTATTGAAATAAGAAAAAAAATAATATTTCAATTATTTTGTATGGTAGCTAAAAGTGAATTTAGAGTTATAATTTTTTTAATTGATGGAAAATGTTATTTTATAAAATCTCGAGCCATGATTATGTATTTAGAATATATAATGAAAGTATGAATTTGGAATATAAAAATAAATTACTCAAGTTAAATAATTAAAGTCCAAGTTTTTAAAGTTTGGCTTAATTATTAAAACATAAAAAAAAAATCTATAAATAGCAAATCTTATATTTCTATGAATACACTTGAATTAATATTATTAATTGATAGAAAATATTCAAATGCATCCATAAATTGTTTAATATTAGAGACGAGCAATCTATGCATCTAAGTTCACAACATACATTTGAGTTTGATAGCTTATTTATATAGAGGCCCACAAAATTGTAAAAGAAAAACTCTAAAAACCTTAATCGGTCAGCGATATCCTCAAGTGAAGACGCCATTGAGAAGACATTGGCACTTCCTGCTAGTTTGTTATAAGCTGAATGCCAACTATTCATTGAGTAGCCTACAAGTCTTTACAATCGACTTCTAAAACAATGAGACTGATGGCAATAAAAAAATAAAAAAAATAGAAGAATTTTCACAATTTCCTAGAGAAGGCATGCGCTTGACATCTTTCTTAATGAGAACATAATTTACTTCAACGATTATTTTTTAGATAGAAAACACTATTGAGAAATCAGGGGAATCGTTTCATGAAACAGACGGAGTTGGCTATCAGTCCAATGATGGCGATGCAGGTTATCAATAAATGAGATGCACGATCACAATATTCTAATAGACATAATATGAGAATCTGACACCATGTTTAATGGTTATCAATATTTCCATCAAAATTCAATCAAAATCATTATCAATATTTCCATAAAATGATATTCAAAAAAAAAATAACAACAGAGCAAAAACATAAAAAATAACAACAAAGAAAAGAAATTGCTATCAATATTCCAAAAAAATACTATAATAAATTCAACCAAGGTAATTATCAATATCTTCATAAATTGTTATATAAGAAAGAATAGCAACAAAACAAAGAGATTACTCTCAATATTCCATAGAAATACTACAATATTTTTATATATAAATGCTATTCTAAAATTTCTATAGAAATGTTATGTTGAATGGATAAAAGAAAGTACAACCCAACAAAGAAATCACTATCAATAATTCATAGAAATATACAATTTTTTTTATATAAATGCTATGTTGAATAGATAAAAGAAAGAATTACACCCAGGGAAAAAATTACTATCGATATTTCATAGAAATACTAAATGATATTTCATAGAAATACTAAATTATTAATTTCCTTTCGCTCTATTCTAAACAGATAAACAAATAAAATCAGTCATTAAGATCCGCGTATGAAATACAAAAAGATACATAACCCATCAACATCAATAAATTTTATCATTTAATACGTAGTCATTGGTTAACCATAAATCTCTTTAAAAGCAATTCGTTATTCGATGCCATGCCAAAGCAAGGAATAATTACTTGCCTTTAAAAATATATTAGTGAGACCTTGAATGATACAAGTGTCAAGAGTAGAGAATACGTGAAAGGAAGACTGGAAAGGATGGTATAAAAGTACATTAATATCATTATCGAGTGGAGGATATATGCAAAAAATAAAAAATACAAAATGAGTAAACAAATTAAAACTTTATAGCCATCGAAATAAATGAAAACTAATTAAATGAACGAACAATATGTTGAATGATTTTTAATTCAACTTTCTATGTTTAAAATTTATAAAATTCGAAATATAAAAATATTTCTACTAAAATGCCTTGGAATCATACAAGGAAGCTAAAGTTTTGCTTCTGAGTGAATGTATGGTATTTTGATATGACAGCTAGGAAAAAAGTGGGCTGGAAGGAGTATTACACATATCTTCCAAATGAAGCGTCCACGATTTTTTACTTCTTTTATCAATTGAAACTTTATTTCTATATCACCCAAAACTTTCACTTGTGACACGTCACTTTCAGTTGTTAATTTATCTTTATCATGTGGCACGTCACTTTCAGTTACTAATGTATATCACATCAGATCACTGACAATAATAAAATCATCTTAGTCCAGTCCCTCCCGGGTTGTAAATAAACACACTATGTACATTAATTACTTACATCGAACCAATAAATTTCACCCATACGAGATTGTTACCGGTGTTTTCTATGGGCAGGATTTTAAAATAAAATATTTAAAACACATTGTGTGACAGCCACGCGTTACAATTGTATTTCAACATGCATACAACATTTTGTGGGAATTTAACGAAAGGATCACAATTGGAGAAAGTTGACATGATTTTTTTGTTGGAAAAGGTTGACAGATAATGAGAGGACGACTATTTTACACGGAGAAAGGTTGGGCCAAGATTGGATTCATAACATGTGCACAACCTGTAAATAATACTTGCATTCAGAGCCTTGACAAACAAGCCAATCACTATACAAATACAACGTTGTATGTTTCTCACTACTACACTCCATTGTTGCCCCTTTCACATAACATTTCTTTCAAAAATTCACTATATGCCTCAGAATAGTGTTGTCAGCCACACATGATTTTTGATACTTATTACGATTGAAATAAATTACATCTTTATGTAGCTTCCATCACCTCTCATTTGTAAATGTTTATATTTCTAAGTTTCGAAGTGATAATTGGATTAAAGTTTACCTCATTGAGTTTGTTTTGTTTGTTTGCATTTTCGTTTGTTTTATTTTTAATTCACGACTTTAAGCATGAATTTAAACATAAAACTTGGATTGGTTTCAAAATCTTTTACCTTAAAAAATATCGTTTTAAAAGTCACCCATATGTAATCAAAATTCAAATCTTATGAAATGGTTGATTAATCCATTATCGAATTTTTGTTTTAATATGGTTGTTATGAATTCAATAGTTCGATAGTTCATTGTCGAATTGTTTTGATACATGAAGAAACTTGGTTAATTTTTGATATTCATCTCATGAGTTCAATGGTCATGTCAGCATTCATGCCAATGAGTACTTACCTATTGTACTTGCGTTTTCGTCTTACCTTGCTGGCTCAAAACATTAATGAAGCTATTCATTATCTGCATAGGGTTTTGTACTCTGTAGGTTTTGGCACTCATCACGAGAGATGGTAAGGAATTCAATGAACCCTATGGTTTTTTTTCTCACTATCTGAGTTATGATAACCCTCAGGATCTTCTATTTTCATGCTTCCACTCTCCGTTCAGACCTGTTTCTATTGCTCACACGTTGGGAATCTAAAGCTATTCTGAGTGATTTCTGTTGCATCCTTGTTACAGTGGTCATGGTACCCGTCGTTCGTATAGAGCCGAATGGATTCCATGCCTTACTATCTCATGACGATGATATTGATGACCTAAAGTATCATGGCTGGGATATATTCCTCAAGAAGTTCGAGGGTTATAATCTCTAGGTTGCAAAATCTTTCGCACAAACCTTTGACGGTTTCAGAGCTAAGATTGGAGACATACAATTAGAATTGACAAAGGATTTCGTGAGCAAAGCAACAGGGTTCCCATCAAAGGGTGAGAGGTGGTTTAAAAACACCAGAATAGAATAGGTCCTGTGGAGTTTGTTTATGATCTCCCGTAAAACCACTTGCTGCATAAAAGGTATTCCTATCGCTCTGTTAAAACCTAGATGGCATAGCTTACTGTTAATTCTGAAGAAATTTGTTACGTGCGAAGGTTGATATGGAATGGTTTTTCTATACCATATCTGTTTGCTTATGAATTTCATAGGGTTCTATTTAGATATGCCCTTTTACCTATTGATGAGTCTCTACAAGATGTCCAAGCGTTACAAGCGACAAGGTATCAATTCAAGCCTGTTCCACCATGGACTCGTTAAACTCTTGTTGGTTCATCACCTGTCGAAGAAAGGTGACAGTTAGGAGACCTTTCTGATGAGAAATGGCTTCGCCCAGGCTGACCCTACAACCAACCCTCTTTTAACTGCAAACCCTAACTCGGAGAAGCCAGTGGTTTAAAGCTAGTTTGTTAATTCAATTAATGAACCAAAGTTTATTGAAAAAACCCCTCTAGATAAAGGATCACCGTGTATGTTTTCACCTGCAAGATCTCCGTAACAAGTGATTGCTAAATTAAAGGGAAATGATCCTTATGTGCCTATGAACGATTCTAGTTTGAACGTTAATGTTAAATCTGATATCAAGAAACTCTATAAAGAAAGGAAACAACAATGCACAGATTTGAGTTTCAAGAATAAAAAAACGGGTCATCTAATCTCTATAAAAATCAAAAACTGAAAGGATAATCATCTGAGCTCGATTGATTCGATCGAGATCCATGAGGGTTTAGATCGTGAGATAGAGGATTTATTAGCTCGAGAAGATCCAAAAAATCAGTGTTCTAGGAGGGAGGTTATCACCCATGTTGAACCATATGATTTCGTGACCAATTTACCCCCATGTCTTAAGGGTAAAAAGGGATTTTCAGGTATCGAACATGATTTGGAACAAACAACAGGTAAGACTGAAGCACCCCTAGTCGACTATTTCCTGCGTCAATCTGCCATCTCCCTGGTACACTGTGATAGCTGTCTCGATTGGGTATAGCGTTACTATACCGATGTTCCTCTCTTACAGGCCCAGATTAGAACTTTGACTGCTCAGAACGATATGTTGAAGCAAGAGAACCTTGAATTTTCGGGTATCAACCACGATTTAGAACAAACAATAGGTAAGACTGAAGCACCCCTGGTCAACTGTGTCCCACGTCGATCTTCCATCTCCCCGGTACACTGTGATAACTGTCTCGATTGGGTAGAGTGTTAATATACCGATGTTACTCTCTTACAGGCCCGAATTAGAAATTTGACTTCTCAGAACGATCTGTTGAATCAAGAGAACCTTGATCTCAAGGCACATACAGAGAGGGAGAATAAATAGATCAAGAGGTCTGGAAATATAGTCATTAAGAATACGACCAGTGTCAAAGAAATTATAAACTCTGAACTGTTTGATCCCTCTTTGGCTAATTTTTAATGGTAAAACAATTTTATTTCCATTTCATTCATTTCTGTTATCTAAGTCAAAATAAGTAGATTTGAATTTTGATTTCATTTACTAAAATTTTAAGACTAGCTACATAATCTATGATTCTATAGCCAAGTCTCTTTTTAATAATAATTAGTTATTAGTATTTTTCTAATTTATCAAATTGGTTTTTCTATTCTCAGAAAATGGGAGATTGTGCTGTTGATTGCTTGGAGTAAATACTTTCAATTATACGCTTAAAATGACCAGTGGTTTCTCCTTCTTTATGTTTTATAAAACTTTGATTTAATTTTGAACAAACCGACTCTTGTATGAGTGGTTTCCAATTCACTATTTTTGTAATATTACTTGATTTTGGGAGATTCAACTCTATCCTGTATGATATGAGTATTTGGATCCTGGATTACTTTAATTACTGTTCACTCTTGTTAGTGAAGACTTGTTTGATTCGAACACATTATGGACATGTAATTCCCAAGACTGTATGGACAAGTTGTTCACATCTTGTCTTTAGACCAGCATGACACTGTTCCATTAAGTTTTGCCTTTTATATTATGGAATATTAATATGTTATACAACTTTAGTATTATTTTCATCTTATAATGAACTACAAGGTAGGTTAGATGACAAGCTAACTATTTGGAGTCAATTTCTTCAAATTCTTAATTTTTCATGGCTCCTGCCCAAATCACTGTGTTGGAACATGCTTTCAATGTCTCATTACCAGTTATTCCCAACAAGACAACTGATCTCTTTTCAGAACTCACCTTTGATGGTGAAGGGAACACATCTACAATAGACCATATTTCTAATTTTTTTTATAAATGTTTAAGACATAATATCATTGATCCTAATGTTACATGTAGATTGTTCGCTCTCACTTTCCGAGGTCGGGTTAAATATTGGTTTAAGTCTTTTTCGGCTAATTCGATTCATTCTTTGTCTAAGTTTGTAATTGATTTTTTATCAGATTTTAACAGTTATGATTATGATGAATTAAGTGAAGAATTATGTTGCTTAAGGAAAGAAAATGGTGAATCATTCAATGATTTTGCAATTAGATTCATACATGTTTGTACTAGATTCCCTTTGAAAGAAATGTCGCTTATTAATAAATGGTTTGAATATATCGTTTCTCTCTCAGACAAGCAAGATCAATTAATTGTTAACCAATCTGAATTGAGCACTAATACTCAATCTCAAGATGGTTCAAATTTTCATGTTGATATTGAAGATTTTGAAGCACCACAATTTTTGTCAACTTCTTTCATTTTGGAAAATCATGAGCAACATCATATTTTACAAAATTCAGTTGTCACCTCTAATCATTCTTTGTCAACAATGTCTCCTCCTGTCGAAGAAGGAACATTGACTTTAAAAGATGACAGTTGTCACACTCTCATAGATTTTATAACTGTTTCTAAAGTAAAAGAGATCGAATGTGAAGTTGATAATCATGTGAACGATAAAACTTCCCCTAATTTAGTTGAACAGGTCCATGATCAATCAATAGGAAACAAAATAATTAGTCAGACTATTAATCGACCTTCTATCTCTAGTGATTTTCTCTCAAATTTTCCCTTACACAATGAACCAAATTGTCTCTTAGAAATTGTCTCGTGCTCTTTAAAAGAGAATACAACAGATGTTGATTAGTTTATACAAGGAGAGGGAACAAACCAGATTTCGAAATGCATATACCTATCATTTCAAGAGATGCATTTAGTCTCCTCAATTCTTCTACATATTATTCCTTGTACCCTGATTTTTTTGATCCTAGTGTTGTGCAATCGTGTGTTCCATATTACCTTGGAGATAATTCAACATTATATAATCAGGTACAAATTAATAGAGATTACCAAATAGAAGATAAAGAGGAAAATAACTATGCCCATGAACATATTAATTTCTATTCTCATAAATTATCCGTGGGTAAATCAAGAAATGATTTGAAAGAGTCTCAAATTGCATCTTCCATTGATTCATCTCAATTTGTGTTTAAAGAAGGATCTAAATTTTTCCATGATCAATTATTTGAGGTTGAAAAATATAATCGGTCAAGTAGACCCATAACCAATAATTTTCGATTCTTATTACAATCGAAGTTCCCACAGAGAAATTATATCTTTTTGTAGCTGCCATCACCTTTCATTTGTGAATGTTTATGAGTTTCGAAATGATGTTTGGGTTAATCTTACCTTATTGAGTTTTTGTTTTCATTTTTCGTTTGTTTTGTTTTGTTTTAAATTCATGACTATAAGCATGAATTTAAAATATAAAACTTGGCTTGTTTTAATAATCTTTTACCATGGAAAATATTGTTTTAGAAGGCACCCATGCATGGTTTAAACTCAAGACTTACGAACTTATTGATTAATACACTATCAAAATCTTTATTGATTATGGGTCTCGTGACTTCATTGGTTCTATAGTTTATTGTTGATTTAATTCATGAATTGTTTGAATGCATAAAAATGTTGGTTAATAGCTGATATAATTTCATGAGTGAATTTGTCATATCAACATTCATATCAATAGGTACAGGCATGTTGTGCCTACGTTTTCATTTCACCTTACTGGCTTGAAATATTAATGAGACCATTCATTATGCGTAGGGGGTTTTGTACTTTGAAGCGTTTGGCACTCATCGTGTAAAATGGTCTGTAGTTTTACGAGCCCTATGGTTTTCGTTTTCCCTAACTCATCTGTCCAAGTTTTGATAGTCCCCAAACTCTGCAATTTTTGTGCCATTACATTTCATACAAACTTTTCTCTGCTCCTCGTCTTCTAGAAATGAAACCTACACCCTGTGATATCTATTGTATCCTTTTCACAGTGGTGATGGCTCTTTTGGTTTGGATTGAACCAAATGACTCTGAGTTTCTTTTTTTAAGAAAACCCGTAATTGCATACCTGAGACACGTTTTTGCGGGAAGGTTTATGAGCAAACGATTACAAATTTGGCCAAGATGTTTAAAAACCATTTCGGAAATGGGGTAATTTACCTTCCACGTGGGCAATTTTTTCAGAAACCACACAATTTAAGAGATGCATCTCGTTCTTTTGAGGGAAAAATTTGATAATTTATTTTGCAGCTGAGGTAAGCATTTTTGTTTTTATTTATTCTTCTTAGAGATTCAACCCTGTTATTGGTTTTGCTGGAAGACCTTTCTGATCAGAAATGGCTTCACCCAGGCCGACGCTACAGTCAACCCTCATCTAATTGTAAGCCCTGATTTGGACAGACCAGTGACCGAAAGCCAGGTCTTCAATTCGCCTAATAGCTCTGAATTTAATGAACCAACTTCTATTGTTGATGAAACCCCTGTGGATAAGAAATTACCCCGTAGGTTTTCACCCATAAGATCTTTGGAACATATAATCGATGAATTAAAAGGGAAAGTCACTTTTGTGCCTATGAACGAATCTAATCCGAACAATAGTGATAAACCTGTTATAAAGAAAATTCGTAAGGGTAAGAGGGCTGGGAATATAATCATTAAGAACACAACCAATTTCAAATCCATTATAAATTTCGAACTGTCAGAACCTTCTTTAGCTAATTTCTAATGGTAAAACAATTTTGTTTTGATTTTATTCCATTCTGTTATGCAAAATCGAAATAGGTAGATTTAATTTTGATTTCATTTGTTAATTCTGTAGCAAATCTTGTTTGAATAATAATTAGTAATTGTTTTTCTAATATCAAATCAGTTTTTCTATTCATAGGAAATGGAAGATTATGTTGTTGATTGTGTGGAGTAAACACTTCGAATTATACGCTTAAATGTTCAATAGTTTCTCCCTTTTTATGTTTTATAGAACTTTGGTTTATTTTTGAACAAACCAACTCATACACGAGTGGTTTCCAGTTCACTACTTTTGTAATATTATTTGGTTTTGGGGGATTCAACTCTATCTTGTATGATATGAGCATTTGAATCCTCAATTAGTTTAAATACTGTTCACTCTTGGTAGTAGGGGATCCTCTTTTTTTTTTTGAACGCATTATGGACATGTAATTTTCAAGACTGTATGGACAAGTTGTTCACTCCTTGGCTTTAGACCAGCGTGGCGCTTTCTCATTACGTTTTTCCTTTTATATTATGGAATGTTAATATGTTATATAGTTTTAGTCTTATCAACATATGATATTTCATTTTATTCAGCACTTTAAATTCTGTCTGTAATTTGTTGTTCATATATTACATTTGTGATCATTATTTCATTTAAATATCATTGATTTATGCTTGATGTTAAATGATGTATTACATGAATGCTTTATATTAAAATTTCTTGTACTATAAGTGTTCATCATTTCAAGATCACTGGATCTATATGTTTATTACTTTGATCTTATATCTTTGCTCCAAAAATACCTTTGAGTTTATTCTAGGAATGTAAGCACAAGCCTGTTACAGGTTTTTCTCACAGGCAAGATAATTGTGAGTTTGAATTGCGCAGAGACATAAACTCATTAGTTGAACAATATCAAGTTAGCTTTACTCGTATTCTTTTTCTATTATTAGTTTATTTATTAATGAAATATGAATAGTTTAAATTGACTTTGACTGTTATCCTGTTCTTGTTTCAAATTATGTTTTATTAGTATTTTTGAGTTCTTAGATTTTAAATTATTAAACAAAAAATATAAAATGTATGTGCTTTCTTTATCTACTTCATAAACAATTGCAAAAAAAATTGATTTCGCAAGACATCCTACAAAACTTGCAAATTGTAAATACCATGTTCATAATCACATGCTCATGTTTATGCCCTAACACTTGTAAATAATTAAATTCATGTACGTAGTATTTTAGTTTCTTTTAGATTAGTTTCCTTTCTTTTGTTATTTTAGGATTTTAGTTGGCCAACAAAGCCATTAAACTCGTCAGGTCATTTCACTCCAAACGACTTGGGTTATTTAGATAACACCGGTCCGGATTTGACCTTCTAGTTGATGGTGTGTCACCTATGCCCGTCAACAAATAGACATTCAAATCCTTCTATAGATTTTGAAAGGGATGTTCCTGCATGTTTCTGTTGGATTTTTGTTTTGGTTTAGTTTGAGCAGGCATGAGATACATATATTTAGATAGATATTTTACCAATATATGTAGATAGATATATTCCCAATAAACATGTACAGAATGGGATGCCTCTGGTAGATAAGGGTTTAGACGGCTATGCATACAGTCTAAAGGGTTGTTTCATGTTCTTTTTATGAGTGTTTTTTTGAAATTTTCACATCAGGGAAATTGCAGTTTTTAAGTCTTCAGAGAAAGCTCTTTGGGATTTCAGTAGGAGAAAGTAATTCGAGGTAACACTCGATCTATACTCACCAATTTCTTAAATTTATTTGATGGGTCACTTGTGTTATTGCTCAAGCTGAGTCTCTAAGCTACAAGCTACAAGCGACTGGTTGTTTCACTCTTCGGTCTCCGTCAGTCAAGGGCTCGGAGAACATTCGGTTCTATTGACTGGTGGGTGTATCAGCGTGAGCTAGAAGAAACATCAAAAGTAAGAGCATGCTTTTATCAATGGGAGGTTTAGTCCGTGGAAGGTGAGATCTCAAAGCCAAAGCTTGATCTTGCAGATAATGACTAGTGTTTGTGTAAAAGCTTCAGAATTTTTGTAATTATAGGCTCAGTTCTGAGCATGATAGTAGTCATCCTTTCCATTGTTGCGAAGAGGGAGAGACCAGTTCGTAGTTTTATGTGTTGTCCGTGGATTATTAGTCTTCTATGCAAGAGATTTTCTTCCTATATCCTCTTCTAAGTGATGCAAACTAAACCTAGATTGACATATTATAAGTCTTCTATGATATTTTCTACTGCAGATAATGATAGTCATGTTTAGTATATGTGATGATTTGTTTAATATTTGGAACGAAATATTGCTAAGCTAAGATATGGATGCTAAATCTTGTCCATTACAGAATTTCATGCAGATATTTGGAACGAAATATTGCTAGTCTAAGATCTCGAAAATTATTGTTCAACTTCAGTAAAAGAAGTCTATAATTTGAATTGAATACCTCTTTTTGTAGGGGTGACACCAATGGGTGAAGGCACCATCGAGATTTATGCCGAGAAGGTGAACAACATAGGGCTTTGTGCTATCAATCAAGTTGAGTCTCTGTCGCTACAAACTGCTTCGAGGTCTTGCTGTTAAAAGGTACTTACTGGATGATCTTCAAATTAGTTGATATCGACTGCATAATATTCAAATTGATGGAGACATTGTCCATTGAACAATATGTATATATAAAAATTGAATAGATCACATGACCAACTTATTAATGGAATGGTTGTGTAAACCGACTTGTTCACTGTTGTTGTTGGTTGAGTGCTATCATGACTTGCCTTAACTGCTGCATCAGAGAAGTTAATGTATCTCACCTAATTACCGTATTACGAATCCCTATGGAATTAATGTATTTTATAAAGTTCACCAGTCTGCTAAATACTTAAGCCATTTATTAATTCTTGCTTAGTTTATTTATTATTTTTGTGCTACCATCCGTTCTGGAAAAAATACATTTTACTTCTGAAAGAGAGTCTCAGCGATAAAAATGGATGAAACTCTTGCTAATGTTGGTTTAAGCATGGAATTATGATGGTAGAAATCAAATCAGTTGTGAGTGAGTTATGGCATGTAGAAGATCAAGAGCATAGTGTTGGGTACGTATGGATTTATTGCTCGTAGTGTTTTCCATGACTGCTTACTAATAATCTCACCTCATCGTGCCAACGAATCAACCGAATACGCCACTGAATCCACCGAATTCACAGAATTTCCACCTCTGATTGATTCTGATCATCACTAGTCTCTATCTATCTTGCTACCTGTACCTATCACTAGTCTCTGTCTATCTTGTTGCCTCTTCGCCGTAGTTAAGCGCACACTAACCGGCTTCGTATCGCGACTGTGATTTATTAAAACCTCAAAGCCCGAGAATACTTGGGTATCTGGATAGCGTAGAAACAAGATCGGTTTATTTTGGAGTTCAGGATGCCATATACATTATATGTTAAGACTTTTTGGAAACCTGCATAGTAGTCACACTTCTTTGTATTGTTGGTAATTATGGAAAATAATTTTATTAATCATTTTTATTTGAGTACTACAATCGCTATAATTGTGACAGAGTAGTGCAGTTCAGACTTATCCCATATCAGGAATGGTGGTTTGGAAGTTGGAACAACCGTGATTACTGGCCATCGATTTTCTCGATTGTTAGACATTTTCTTCGTACAATACTATGGCCAATAGAGATGAGTACATTCCATAATTAATCCCAACTTCTACGTATTTTATTTATTCAACAAATATTTGTTTGTTCTATAAGAAGGGGTAAGATGTTCATGCAGATTCGTGCATGCGAGCTCAGTCCAGTTCAGAACAAGTTTGGTCATGTCATGCGTAATCGGCCGGTAAGCAAAACTCCTCGCTACATCTATATTTTATAGGAATTAGCCTCTCAACATTTCTTATATGATTTACCATATTTTCTTCTGCACTTAGTTCTCTCCATGTCATAACCTAACCATAATCTTCTGTTCTCCTTTCTAATATTTGTTAGAAGAATCGGTTGAGTAGAGGTCCCTTATTACGCCGAAAGGCGTATACCTATTGACAATGGGCACATTTAATGATCTTTTAACCTTAAATCTTAATCTTATGGCCAGGAATTGAAGATGTTGGCATATTTTTAGAACATGTTTACTTTTTCACATTTACCTAATCATATTAAGAAATTACTATAAAGGGTTGGATGTGAAACGCTGGATGTGGATAATACGTATCATATTTAGACATGTTTAAAACAATTTGGTGGTAATTATTTCAGTTCATTGAATTTAGGTTTCTTAACATGGAATGGAGGATCGTATTTGATTTTGTTTCTTACCACATGCCCACGAACATATGGTCTCCTTAACAAATAACATGACACGCGTGTGGTAACGTGAACGGATGGTCTCCTTACCAGACAATTGGCGGGTGTGTGGGCTCCGGAGTGGAAAGGATGGTTGGGCTGTGTTTATGAATGGATGGTCTCCTTACCAGGTATCATGATGGCCGTGTCGTAATGTTTTCATCTCCACAGTGGAACCGCGGGCATATTCCATAAATCGATGATAAGAACAACCGATGTCCTTTTGTATGTAATTGTTTTGTGCCAGAACCTTCGGCCCTATCGTCCTTCTCTAAACCCAGAGGTCCTTCTCTAAACCTAGAGAAGGAGATGTACAGAGAAATATAAATTTTTTTATATACGCGTACAAGTTATATTTCATTGAATATTTAAGGTTATCTTGGAACAATGCAGTCTCCTCAGGAATCTTTATAGTTTTAATTAGATAGTTTGGAAATTTAATGTCTACTTTTTTTTTTTTAGAAAACAGGAGCATTCTTCCATCTGTAATGTTCTTTCTAACTAGAGCATTTTTCCATCTGTATTATTGTTTTTTTAACATATTTGTTTCATATCCATTTTGAATGCGCCCAATTTTATATACGCCTAAGAGCAATGTTTCTCTGAAGCAATGTTTTTAATTATTCTTTTGGTTGTGGCCGTTGTAGTGCTTGCCCGAATGCGCGACTCGCTTGGTGAATCTAAGAAGTCTGGACGTTTCTTCCAATCGCCTCAAATCTCTTCCAGATTCTATCGGTCGGCTCGTAAAGCTTAAAACCCTAAATATTTCCAGCAACTTGCTCGTTACTCTTCCTAAGACTATACAAAATTGCTAGTTTATGGGCCGTGAGTCTTTCGACGTTCACCAGCCACGAGTTAGCGGCTGTGCGGCTGTGCTAGTTGTAGGATTGTTGTGGAATTGCATGGTTGTATTTTGTAGAGTGTTGCATCGTTGGACCCCTTCTGTAACCAAAATTTCCGGCTATCGAAGTGTACTGTCATTGCTTGTTTTGCTTTGGATCTTTTGCATTCGATCTGAAGCGAACAAAACACTTAAAATTTTCAAAAAATCTACAGCGGCTAAGCCTGTGGTGATGCCTGTGACTAAACATGCAGAAGAACCTGCAACGAAACATGTGGAGGACCCCGAATGAGTAGTTGAAATGATTGAAAGGTAGTCTACCACTGGAGGTAGTTCTTTAATTGTTGTTGTTTTTGTCCTGTGTTGATTAGTAGATGGAGATGTTTTAATTATGTCTTTGAGTGATGAGGCTCAAGACATTATATTTTCCTTGAACCACAGATCTATAAAATGCTCATAGGATCAAATTTAAAGCGCGCTAAATAAATAACTTTAGGGCTAGGATGGATCTTTGAGAATCAAGTCCTTGTTGTTTTTCTATCTTATGTTTTTCTTCATATAAGATAGAAAAACAACAGGGAGTTGATCCCAAGACCTTCTTTTTACCCTTGGGTCAAGTCCCTGTTGTTTTTCTTCATATAAGATATGATTGATATATTATTACAATGATGAGTGTTCCATATATAGGGAACATATGGTGACCATCCATGAAAGGATGCGTGCCTTGAATAATCACTAACTATTTATTATTATCATTTACTTATTATCTATGATATTTAATAATGAATAATTATATTATTAATTATTATTCTAAGAGAATGTCTTCCCGATGTTCTTTGTCCAAACATCAACACTCCCTCTCAACGAGGGAGACATTCTGCATCATGCCAATCTTTTCTTTGAAGTATACAAACTTCACCCTAGACTCGTGAAACTTTTCTGTCAGTATTGGGAGACGTCTCTCTCCCACATGAACCGAGGAGAAACTCCTTCTGTAGCTCTCCCTCTGAGCCAATTAAATCTCTCTAAGATCAGGCTCACTCTGGGTGTGCATGTAATAGCATATAACATATTGAGTCTTTATTATTCCTTGTCAAATCACCATGACTAGGACAAAGACCACACCATGATATTTCACCACAAGTACACACATGTGAGTGAATGTTAGTCTGGTTCTAACTGACACGTGGAAAGAACTTCAAGCACCTCGAGTCCATATTATTCCTTGTCATGATCAAGGAAGGACTACGTCTAGGCCCATTTACCACAAGTGCACCTTTATGATAAATGTATCTTATCTCCCTTGGTCTGCAATCCAATCTAGGAGAAGTTTTGCCTGATGCTGAAACATCAACACTCCCTCTTAGCTAGGGAGGTATCTTCCCATAGTAGTACACAAATATTGTCCAGAGACACACAGTCTCCACCAGTGGTACACAACCACCATAGTAGAAAAATGTTTTTTACACATGGCACTCCAATGTGGACTTCTAGAGGCTACTCCCTCTAGGAACACTTAAGGTCAACTCCCCATAGTGTGTGATGTCAAGGGTCAACTCCCTTGACATGTCCTCATGTGCTCTCTACATGGGACATTGGGATATAAGCCCAAATTCACTTATCCCTTCTCAAATAAGTGTCCTCACAGATCAACTCAACTCAATTCATAGAGGAGTACGATCTGGAGAATGTTTGTCACACTTGGAACTCCCATGTGGACTTCTAGAGGCTACACCCTCTAGAAACACTAGGTTCAACTTCCATAGTGTGCGACATCAAGGGTCAACTCCCTTGACATGTCCTCATGTTCTCTCCACATGGGACATGTCCTCATGTGCTCTCCACAAGGGAGGTTGGGCTATAAGCCCAAACACACTTATCCCTTCTCGGATAAGTGTCATCACAGATCAACTCAACTCAGTCACAGAGGAGTACAATATGGATAATGTCTCAGGAAGTTGCAAACATCAACACTCCCTCTCAGTGAGGGAGGCATTCTCTGCCACACCAAGTCTGTCACGGAAGTACTTGAACTTCATTCTGGTTTGGTAAGAACATCAACAACCTACTCATTTGTAGGAAGGTACTGCACCAATACTTCCTTCCTCTACACCATGTCTCGGATGTAATGGTACTTGATCTCAACGTGGTTCGATTTTCCATGAAACACTTTATTATCTGATATCTTCACAAAAATTTGGTTACCATAATGAATAATGGTGGAATCCAGCACATGTTCGGATAAATCTGCAAGCAGATTGCAAAGCCACACTGCTTCACAGACTGACATACTTAATGCAATGTACTCTACTTATGTTGTTCTCAAAGCCACAAAAGTTTGTTTCCTTCTACACCAAGAAACCATGGAAGATCCCAAAGTGAAGCAACACCCGAAGGTGCTCTTTCTATCCAGTGTGCTCCCTGCCCAATCAAAGTCAATATATTCCTGCCATATCATATCAATATTGGAAGTATATCTCAGACCATGTCCAACTATGCCTCGCAAGTATCTCAACATATGCTTCACAACAATCCAATGTGTCTATCTCGACTCACTTATAAACTGACTAAGTGCACTCACTACATAGAAAATATTTGGTATGGTGTTAACTAGATACATCAATTATCCAATTAGATGTATGTACATATTCCAATCAATTTCGTCAGAATCGGAAGAATACACACTTAGTTTCTTTATATTCGTCACCATTGGTGTATCCACGGGCTTCAAGTTCATTATCCCAAACATCTTTAATATATCAACTATGTACTTCCTCTGACTCAGGAAGATCTCATCAGTTCTCTGCCACACCTCTAGTCCCAAGAAGTAGTGCATCATACCAAGGTACTTCATCTCAAACTTAGAGGCCAATGCATACTTGCATTCAACAATAAGGCTCTCTGTATTGGTGAGGAACAAATCATCAACGTAGAGGACCAAAATCATGGACTCACCATTAACAATCTTGTAGTATAGGATGGGATCAACAACACTTTTTCTTAAGCCCAAAAATCATTAGGTGTCCATCAATCCTCGCATACCAAGCTCGAGGTGGTTTCTTGAGTCCATACAAGGCCTTCTTCAACCTGCACACATGAGACTCCTTCTCATGTATCACAAAACCATCTGGATTCTCGATGTATACTTATTCCTCAATCTCTCCATTGAGAAAGTTTGTCTTTACATCCATCTGATGTTCTCTCCAACCCATGGATGCTGCAGGAGAAATAATCATCTGGATAGAAGTGTATCAAACAATAGGAGGAAATGTCTCCTCATAATCTATTCCCTCCATCTGAGAGAATACTCTAGCAACAAATATCATTTTGTGCCTCTCGATGCTCCCATCATCTATGTGTTTGATCTTGTAGGTCCATTTGGAATTCACTACAGACTTCCCCTCAGGTATCAGAACAATATCCCACAAGTCATTCTTCATGATGAAATGATACTCCTCCATCATGACATCTCTCCATAATGGATGACTAGTTGCCTCCTCATAATAGAAAGGATCAAAATGAATGATGTGGCTCATATCTTCAGCATAGCATCAATATCTCTAAGGTCTCTTTCTCACTCAGAAGGTACCACGAGGAGCTACATATCCTTCTACCTCCTACAGATTCTGACGAGTCCATGTAGGTCTCTTCCGACCCACTGCAATATCTATGGGAACATCAACTGGAGCTACAGGATCAATGAGATCAATTGAATCAATTTGATCAATATCCATGTGAGACCCTCTAGATCTCTTAAAGGATACCTCCTCCTCAAAGGTAACATCTCTTCTCACCTCAATTTTTCTCTGACCAGATATGTAGATCCGATATTCCTTCGAAGACACATTGTACCCCACAAATGTACCCCTTCTTCCTGAAGGGTCTAGCTTGATCCTTTTCTCCTTGGGTACATGAATGTATATTGGACACCCCAAATATCCTGAAGTGTTCAACCTCAGGTTTCACTTTGGTGAAGGCCTCCTCGGGCATCATGTTCCTCAAAGTCTTATGAGGACTTCTGTTTTGAACATACACTGCAGTCATGGATACCTCTGCCCACATAAACATATGTAAATGTTGATCATGCTAAGTCATTTTGGACCATAATTGATATATCGAGGTTCCCTTGTGAAACCAATTTCTAAGACATATCGAGGTTCCCTCATGGAACCAATGTCTCACAAGACATATTGAGGTTTCCTCGTGAAACCTGTTGAAATTACTAAGACAACTGAGAGGGGGGGTGAATCAGTTGTTACTGTGCTTAAATGATTTAAACAATTAAACCATTTTTAATATTTCTCCAAGTGACCATCAATATTATACAACATATGAACAACATAAATAATGAGCATCAGTCACACATAAGATATACACAGAGATAGATTTTCACAAGGAAACCCATAAAGGGATAAAACCTCTTCTTCTTCGAAATGATAGGCAGTCTTTTAAGTTCTGTACATCATCTATAGTTGAGCACCAACTCAATGTGAGGCTACTACCTCTGTTTTACAAGCTCCAAATTGTTTTAGAGCACCAACTCTCTGGTTTCTCTAGCATCCATTAGAAGGAAGCACCAACTCCCTGAGTGTTCTAGCACTGACTGGATGGAAGCACCTACTTCCACTTATACAAGCACCAACTTGCATACAGAAAACTCTGTGTTTTCCCAAGCACCACCCTACCACCCTATTTTCCAGCCACAACTAGATGGAAGCTACAACTCCCAATATTCAAGCATCAACTTGAATATCGGAGGACCACAGTCCTCCCTATCACCTCCCTACCTCCCTGATTATAAATAAATGACTGAATAACCAACAATACAGATATATCAATTTTTACCACTTCTTCACTGTTCTGCAATTCCTTCTGCTCTGTTCATACTTGGCTTGACTTTCCGTCTCTTTCTTTCTATTATTTCTCTATCCTTCTCATGCTTCTTTGATATGTGCACATTCTGCTCTCTTCACCTTTTCTGTTTTGTTCAGCTTCTGTTCCTTATCTCTGAGCTTTATTCACACTGCGCATACTGTAATTTTACCTTTCTATAGTTCAACTCATTTTTCAGTTAGAACAACCAACTATACACAGTCACTGCATCTCTCCTTTTATACACACCAGCCTCATCAGTTACACTTCAAATATCCTTGGGCAAAGAAGAAAACCTCTCAGCAAATGAATTGCCAACTGATCAAGAACCATGATTCGATTATGCTAACTGAAACGTAACTGAACAGTTAATCATGAAGATCAACAATAGCCCTTCGATCAGATGCTCAAAGGACCAACATTGTTGGATTAAATCCGCAAGGTCATGCGTTTATCCCATATGCCCACTGGTTGTGACCACGAGCCTAATCAAAATGCGTTTCATGTTTTGCATTTAGAAAATCCTGTTTCGAAGGGTCTCAATGCTCCAAGTTGCGATCCCTGAAATGGAGCTTAGCTCCACTAGCTCCTCCCTCTCATATGACCACTAGCGGTGACCACAACCTATACAAAAAGGTATTTTCACATTTCGCATTTCGGTAATCTAGAGATGAAGAGTCTTGACCCTTCATGTTGCGATCTCCAAAAAGGGGCTTAGCTTCACTAGCTCCTTCCTCCATCCTTTGACGATGTGACCTTGTCTATGATCATGGGCCAGTCCTTATCGCGATTTCTCATATCACGAGTTGGAAGGTTATAGGATTTCCTTCCTTTGACTTTCCAGTCAGCAAGATGCCAATCGCTCACCATGTTTCCTCTGCATCCAATGTTCCACAACATACCTAGATCCAAGGGTTTCGATGAATCCTCAATCCAACGGCTCAGATCATTTCGAAATATCACATATCGCGAGTTCCCACACCATGCTCTGTTGACTCCTCCAATGTGCAAGTTAGCTAAATTCCAATCGCTTGCCACGTGTCCTATGACTCCAATGATCAGGATTTTTATTGCGATTTCACATATCACGAGTTTGAGTGGTTAGAGAACCTCTTTCTTTTGGATTTCCCGATCTGTGAAACTCCGAAATGAAACCTTTGTCGTGATCTGACTGTTTTCCACGTGTCCTTCTTGGATCAACGATCCTCTTGCTTTTGGCACTTTCTAATACCGCTTCATCTTGTACTTAAAGATCATGCTCCTTCTTATGGATCCGATGATGGTTAGTCTTCGCACTCAGATCTGATGCCTGAGATCTGTTCTCCTCTTCTGTGCGCTCCTCCAGTCTTAATTCGGATATGAAGGTCATCGGGAATTATGAATGGGATCCAATGATGACTGTTGCTCCTCCTTATGAGCTTTCCATTCCATCATTGTCGCTGTGCTGCTGATTGTGATCTTTGACATCAATGAAAAACATGCATACTCTGCCTTTGTCTGAAAAACATGCCAACAATATCCCCCTTTGGCATTGATGGCAACCCCTTGAAACCCCTTGAAGAACATACGACTGTAGAATCCTTAAAATTATCACACTTTCTCCCCCTTTGACATCAATGTCAAAGAAGAAACATGCTCCCCCTGAGCTATTGCAGTACATACTCCCCCTGTCAAATATGAGCAGCTTAGAAATATAATAGATATTCGATAAGTACTCCCCCTGACTAGGTGAACAGATTTGACGAAAGAAGTTGCTAACGGTTTAGTAAAGATATCAACTATCTGTTCCGTGGAAGGAATATAATTTAGCTGAATGACTCTGTTTGTAACTTGTTCTCTGAGAAAATGGTATTTTATTGGGATATGATTAGTCTTGGAATGAAGAACAAGATTCTTGGAAACACTAATGGCACTAGTGTTATCACAATGAATTGTAATCAGATCAGTATAATTTACCTTCAAATCTGTAAAATTTTGAATCATCCATAAAATATGAGTGTAACAAGTAGCAGCAACAATGTACTCTTCCTCTGTAGTTGATAAGGAAATAGATCCCCGCTTCTTACTAATCCATGCTACCTCCACTGGTGCTCTTTCTCTCATCCACACAATTTGCCCAATCTGCATCTGAATAAGCAGTTAACTGAAAATTCTGATTTTTGGGATACCACAGACCATAAGTCATTGTTCCCTTCAAGTATTTGAATATCCTTGTGACAACTACCAAATGACTTTGTTTAGGAGCAGACTGATAATGACCTACCATTCCAACAACTTTCATTATATCATGACGAGATGCTGTGATGTATTGAATACTGCCTATCATAAAGAGAAATGTCCTTTGATCAACATCAAGTGAAATATCATCTTTACTAAGCTTGAAACCAACCACCATAGGTGTACTAATAGGAGAGGAATCCTCCATCCAAAATTTCTTCAACATCTCTTTCAAATGTTTTTCTTGAGAGATAAATATTCCTGCAGAACTATGATTTACTTGTAAACCCAGAAAGTATGACAGTTCTCCTATCATGGACATCTCAAACTCCGTTTGCATAGAGTTAGCAAACCACTGGACAAAAAGTTCATTAGTACAGCCAAAAATAATATCATCTACATAAACCAAAACAACTAGTAAATTATCACCTTCAGACTTAATGTAGAGATTGTTGTCAACAATGCCTTTCTTGAATCCTTTGTCTTGTAAGAATTTGTCCAGTCTATAATACCAAGCTCATGGTGCTTGTTTCAGTCCATATAGAGCCTTCTTCAGCTTGCAAACATAGTTAGGATTATCTGTCAATGAGAATCCTTCAGGTTGCTCCTTATATACTTCTTCCTCTAGATCTCCATTAATAAATGTTGACTTAACATCCATCTGATACACTTTAAAGTTCTTATGACATGAATATGCAAGAAACATTCTGATAGCTTCCAATCTTCCCACTGGTGAAAAAGTTTCATCAAAATCCTAACCTTCAATTTGTGCATACCCTTTACAGACCAATCTGGCTTTATTTCTAACAACTTATCCTTTTTCATTCATTTTATTTTTGAACACCCATTTGGAACCTATTACATTCTTGTCTTCGGGTCTAGGAATAAGCTCCCAAGTATTGTTCTCCTCAATCTGATCAATCTCTTCATTCATAGCTCTAATCCAATCATCATGCTGGTTGGCTTCGTCAAAATATTTTGGTTCAGTCATAGATAAAAAGGCAACATGAGATTGTTCTAAGTCTTTAATCAATTTCCTTCTTGTCTCAACTCCTTTATTTATATCTCCAATTATCTGATTTTCAGGATGATTCTTTCTAACAATTCTGAGAGGTGATTTTGATTCTTTCTATTGATTTGTGTCAGTCGGAGTATTATTATCTTCATCTTATTCAAATTCTTCTCTTTTTGATCCTTGGACCTGCTCATCTTCGCTTTCAATTATATTTTCTGTGCTTGGTTCAACACTGCTTACATTTCATATCGGGATTTCTTCATCCACTTTTATGTCGATACAATCAACCAATTTATGAAGCCTCTTATTATAGCATTTGTAACCTTTACTGCTTGTAGCATACCCTAATAATATACCTTCATCAGCCCTGTCATCATATTTGCCAATATTTTCATCATTATTCTTGATATAACATTTACTCCCAAAGACTTTAAAATGTTTGATTGAAGTAGGTCTTCCAAACCATAATTCATAAGGAGTCTTGTCACTGTCTGGCCTGAGATGAGATTTGTTCAGGATATGAACAACTGTATGTATTGCTTCCACCCAATATGTCTAAGGTATATTCCTTTCATTCATCATTGATCTTTCTATTTGTTGTACTGATCTATTCTTCCTCTCAACAACTTCATTTTGCTGTGGAGTCCTTGGAATTGTGTACTCTCTTTTGATTCCATGTTTATCACAGAACTATTTGAAGTTCCATGAGTTGAATTCTCCTCCTCTATCAGACCTCACTACCTTCAATCTTCTTCCTGTTTGATTCTCAGTCAGAGCCTTAAACACTTTGAATTTTTCAAATGCTTCAGATTTTTCCTTCAAAAAGGCAACCCATGTTAGTCTAGAATAATCATCAATAATCAACATAAAATAGTTTTCTTTTCCTGTACCTTCTTTTCTTGATGGTCCACATAAATCCATATGTACTAACTGGAGAGGTTTTTTCTGTTGAAGGAAAGTTTTTAGATTTGAACTGTGCCCGAGTAAGCTTTCCTATCTGGCATGGTTTACAAAAAAAATCGTATGGCTTTGATATATTTGGAAGATCCCTTATCGCCCCATTGTTTCTGAGATTGATTATATGATCAAAAATTAAGTGTCCAAGTCTCCTATGCCATAGCCAAATTTCATCATATTTGCTTAAGTGGCATTCTTCTTTTTCTTCTTTTAACACATAGACATTGTTTTATGTTCTTATTCCTTTTGCAACCAACTGTCTAGAATTCACAGAATTTATTTTACAATATTTAGAAGTAAAAACCACTTCACATCCTCGATCACAGACTTGACTGACACTAAGAAGATTATGTTTCAGACCATCTACAAATAACACATCTTGAGCTTTTCCTTTTCCATTACTCAGACTTACCATTCCTTTACCTTTTATTTTTCCT
>ML781090.1:1081063-1114143 GCA_009831015.1 Picea engelmannii | reverse complement strand
CACACACACACACACACACACACACACACATAGAGAGAGAGAGGTTATCCAAGTAATTTTAAAGTGCACGTGAAATTAGAAAATGAAGTTTTCCAGTGCTTTTAAATTGTATGTGAAGAAATATAAACCCCTATTTACATGGATAATTTTTGCATGGAGGATTAAAAATAAAAAATGAAATATAAATCTATCTTTATGTGCGGGATAAGTTTTATAAGTATTCACGTAAAAGTGAAGAATGTTAAGAGGAAAAAGGTAAAAGAAATATTTATTTACATGGAAGATAAGTTTTATAAGTATTCACATAAAAGTGAATAACGTGAAAAGGAAGAAGGTAAAAGTATTAAAGTAAATAAAGTGTGAAAGTATTGACATTCTTAAGAAGGTCAAAATATTATTATCAAACATACATTCCAAAATTCAATTAAAAGGAGTATTATTATTTTTTTGTTTTCTAGTGTGTCTGTTACTTGTGGGAGTAGCATGTGGTCTAATAAACCATGACCCAGGGGTATCTAAGTCATTAAAATCACCCGCGGATTGCACTTGGTTTGGGCTGCACCAACCCTTAACATGGCTAGATTGTTTTGGGTGTCTCCTCTGGACTGCCATAATTTTTGAACATTGGTTGCCTTACAGAATGAAACCCTCAAAATTCAATCACGATAGAGGGATTTGACATTAAAAAGGGTATTATAAAAATAATCTCTAAGTTATAAAGTGTTTAATATTAAGTGAAATATTACAAAATTTTGGTGAAAATAAAATGAAGTCTAATAATGAAAACATAGGAATATTTCGTGAAATTGCACAAAATTATGATTCAATGCTACTTTGAATCAAATGGACACTTGCAAGAAAGGATATTTCTATTTCTATTTCTCCCACTAAATGTAATAATTATGTTAGTACCAAATTCGTAACCAATTATTGATTCTTGGGTCAAATATAATAGAAATGATATATTTTTTGGACATAAAACATTATGACATAAGAGATTTACAAATGAACATTGGATATTATACTTTTGTATCACAATTCACTATTAAATCCTTGTGGAGCAATCACAGTGACATAATTTTGGGTTCACCCTAGATTAAAACTCCCGGGACTTTCATTTTAAACATGAAGAAAAATATTTTGACATTCTTTTATAAGAAGAGGAATATAACAGTGCAAGACATTACATTGGAGTTAGATTAGTAACATTATAATACCTTAAAAATATCTCAAAGGTGATCCTTCAAGATAATCAAAAGTTAGTGCTAAAGATGCAAAAAGAATTTGACAAAGTCATCGCAGATAAAGATTCAGATGAAATTTCTCATTTGAGAAATCATAATAAAACTCTATTGATGGAAATAAAGAAGTTGAAGAATGAATATGAGTCACAACAAGAAACACTAAAGCAACTTACCAACAAGGATTCATTAATTGATACAAAAACAATAACTTATTTTGTTGAAATAAAAAAGTCACCAGATGTAAAAAAACCCATTTAAATAAAATCTTATCAACCAACATATCATTAGAGGTATCAAAAGACGAGGTTTCCAAAAATAAGATGCAAGATTCAAGGATGCCTACACACACACACACACACACACACACATATACATATATATTATCCACAAGCCTAGAAATTATTTACATAATTTCTGCTTCTTCTTTTTATTTGTTTAAATGTCACTTGCAAAAGAAACCTGATCATGGATCAACAGAAAACAATAAAAAAAGGCTTGACCATGGGCCAACAGAAAGATCACTCTAATACCACTTGAAGAAAAACTATTGGTCACTTAATCTTAGAATCCATACTAACTAGGACGAATTCATATATTCCACAAGGGATAAATAATTATTATTTATAATTCATTGACATGATATGAGATACAATGACCTTCATATAAATACACATAGGGATGATAAGCCATGTCCTTTGAGAAAAGATATCACTATCATTATTATAATAAATATATAATAATGATTTATATGACTACTTAGTACAAAATGATTTATACATTATTATATATGGGTAATATACTATAGGTATAATACAAGTCTTCTCCCCTTAAAATTGTTTTGTCTTCAAAGCATATGCAATGGAAAAACTTACTTCTTTGTCCTAGCATGTAATGCCTTCTCATTATTTGCAGTTCTTGAAACTGTGATAGTCGATGATACAAGACGATATGATCTTCCAAGCATCGAGAAAAATTGTCAAACTATAAGAGGATCTAGCCACCCTAATTCGATTTCATGCAAAATTATGTGGCAATGTGTTCTATGATTTGGAAAATGATAAGATTGCACATTTGAGATTATCTTCAATATAATAGGGTCTTTACTTAGCATCTCATATTGATTTCATCTTTGGTTAGTTTATTATGTAGTATGATGACTTTTATAATTTGGGTGACGATAAGGAATCCTTGCATTTTTCATATTATTTTTGGAAACCTCATCTTTTGATGCTTTTGATGATATATTGGTTGATAAGATTTTATTTGGATTTGTATTGGTTTCTTCCATAGTATGGGTTTTTACATCTGATGAGTTTTTTGCTTCAATATAATCATTCGTTGTTTCTATATCAATTAGTGACTCCTTTATATTAAGTTTCTTTAGTGCTTCTTGTTGCGACTTATTTTCATTCATCAAATTTTTTATTTTTGTTAGTAGAGTTTTATTGTAATTTCCCAAATGAGAAATTTCATCGTCTTTATCTGTGATAACTTTGTCAAATTCTTTTTGCATCTTTAGCATTGAATTTTTATTATATTCAAGGATCACCTTTGAGATATATTTAAGGTCTTCGGATTTTACTGAACTTGACCCCAATGTAACACCCTATAATGTTATCTTCTTCAAAAACTTCTTCTTCATGTTTAAGATGAAATTCCCTAGAGTTTCCATCCAGGGTCAACCCAAAATTATGTCACTGTCATTGCTCCACAATGATTTAATAGTGAATTGTGATACAAAAGTATAATCACCAATGTTCAATTCTAAATCGCTTATGTCAATGTTTTATGTCCAAAAATTATATCATTTCTATTATATTTGGCTCGGGAATCAATAATTGGTTAGTGAATTTGGTGCTAACATAATTATTACATTCAAAAAGAGAAATATAAATAGTAATATCCTTCCCTGCAAGTGTCCCTTTGATACAAAGTAGAATTGAATCGTAATTTTATGTGGTATCAAGAAATCTTCCTTTTTTATCATTATTAGACTCCATTTAATTTTCGTCAATATTTTGTAGTATTTCACTTAATCTTAGACACTTTATAACTTAGGAATTATTTTTATAATACTCTTTTAATTGAACTTTGGAATATATGGTTGATAATAATATTTTGACCTTCTTAAGAATGTAAATTTGTTCACACTTTATTTACTTTAATACTTTTACCTTATTCCTTTTCACATTATTTACTTTTACGTGAATACTTATAAAACTTATCCTCTACATAAAGAAAGATTATTTTTTCCTTTTTCCTTCTCATGTTATTCACTTTTACGTGAATACTTATAAAACTTATCATCCATGTAAAGAAAGATTTATATCATTTTTTCTCCATGCAAAAATTCCTCCATGTAAAGAGATAAAACTTAAGTTCCACATAAAGAGATATTTATATTTCCTTCTTTTTGTTTTAATCTTCCATGCAAAGAGAGGTTTATATTTCTTCACATGCAATTTTTTTTTGTAAGTAAGAAAAAATTATATTACCTATTATAAAACAATGAGTTTACACATACAGTCTTCTGGAGTCTGAGTTTCCATGAGAGGAAACCAACCTAGCTCGAGCCCAGTTTAGAGTATGAACAACCCTGTGGGGTCAAAAAATATAACAACGAAAAATTAGAGGAGTTATCATCTTTACGAAAAAATGGTATTGTCAAAATTACATTGCTATTTAAGGCTAGATCTATAAAGCTAAAAGAAAAACTATTTAGAGAGAAGAAACCTTGACTAGCGTGGAGGTGAAACCTGGCCATATGGAAAAGAGACTTTCCCACTTGATGATAGAAGAATATGAATGTTCAAGTTGGTGTCATCCTAGGGAGATAATGTCGACGCAAACCTTAGGATAGTTGGGAGAGCATCCAGAGCCACCAATAGTGAAATTCTCTAGTCCAATAGTTCAATTTTGTATTTAAAATCGACCACTTCACTATGAGTCTCGAAAATAAGCTACATATATGATTTCTTTGAAATGAAATTGCTTGGAGAGTTGACATTTCTACAGGTCTCTAGCATAGAATGAAGAGGACTGAAGGGACAATTTCTAACATTAATGTCATCAAGTCCATCTAGAATAGAGCATTGTACCTTGTTCATCAACATCAGAGCAGGGTCGGGTTGAGAATCAAATCCCAAGGACTTTCCTTTAGCATCAAATCATTCAATTATGCACCCCCAAAAGAGATTTTCCTCCTACATGGATGAATCGTTAATTGTTCTTGCAGTCTGGGTTGGTGAAGCCGCAACTGTTCTCTTTGAAGCCTTGGAAAAGATTTCTGTTCCTTCTGTCTACTTGTTTGTTTGACATCGATAACCACTTCCCCTTTGAGAGAGACCATGTTCATGGATGCATGGCATGGTTCCCATAGGTATTCCAACGACCCCTGGGAGGGAGAATTTCATACGCCTAAGATAGATCTAGGTGATACGAATGCTAATGTGAGTCAGGGGCATTTTGTCATTAAGAAAATGATCATCGTCTCGCTCTGAGGTCATAGATTACAATGCAGAGGGTATAGAGTTATTTCCATTACGACTGACGTTTCTTGGAGTAATTCCCCATCTCTTTGATAATATTGTAATCTAATTACATTCACCTCTTGTTGACGCTTGAATCTGTCAAGACCGAAATGACAACCTCACGAGGATATGAATCCTCCTGCGTTTTTATAGAGGTGGTACTCCTCTTTGGCTTATGGTATTCTTTAAAAATGTTGAAACATAAAAAATTTTTTTTTTTAAAGAATTCCTGAGAGAGGACCAGGAACCTCACACATCACATGTTACAGAAAATAAACAAATTTTCCTCACATCCATCATAGTGAAAATAAATATTTCTAATCACACATAAAAATAAAAGAAGATGGTCCAGACAAATAAGAGAACTTTTATAGAGTAAATAATTGCATAGCTCAAAATAAGATTATGATGAATCAATCTCAAATAATTTATACTCAGTGCTCAAAGTTATAAAATAAAGTCAAAATTGATCCTGACTTAGTTCTCTTGGGATTTCTCAAAAATAATAAAGTCTGTTACAATGATTTTGAAATTTAAAGGCGTTTTTCCAAAGAGCTAGGATTGGGGTTCATGTGGACCATAAAGAAAACATATACAAGAAGTTAAAACATAGAGAGAAGAAGGTGGGTGGATTTTGAACAAAAAAATATGGAAATAAGACAAAGAGAAATTTATCAGGATTCAGTTAAACTTTTCTATTCAAAGAAGAAGAATAACTGGATGAAAACTGATAAAGAGAGAAGAATGTGATCAGTACGGACTTACTATGATGATATCTCTCACTCTTATCTACTTGTTGTTTCTTCCTTTATATTCTTGTTGGTTGTGGTTAGATTACCGATCATAACTTCCTTTGTTGGAATCTCAGAAATCTTGGAAATTGAAGTATTCAACCATTCTTGAATAAATTCCCTTAATGGAGAAACAATTACTTCTTGTTTTATCTTAATATTAAAAAAACTCCTTTTCAATCTCCCTCATATCAATGGATAAATTTTGTAATATATTTTCAATGTATTCGTTCTTATTTGTATATTCAACAAGCCAGCTATCAAAGTCATCATGTGTGAATTCCATCATATTATTGAACTTTTCAACCGATGTCCTTTTTAATCCTTCATTCTACTCTTCAAAATCTTGTTGAGTCATGAGCATAGATTTTGAAAGATACTTAGGGTCTGGGACTTCAATGATAGTTCCAACGATGTCCAAATCAAGGATTTTTAAATATGCTTCATTTTCCCTCCTAGATAAGTCATTCAATTGGGATATAATACCTTTTAATACATTAATTCATTTAATCCAACAAAATTTCAATTGTTTGATGTGGCTCAGAGAAGGTAGAATTTATTTATTTCTCATCTTCTCTATCATTTCCACAACTCTAGTTCTAAACATTACCACTCCATCAGTATAGAACCCTTCATCATTTTTTAATTCTGAATTTAAATATTCCTTGGTGTTTTGAATTCTTAAACTAAGAGAAGTGAAACTCTTTTCCATATCCCATAGTTCTACAATTAATGAAATTCTCTTCTTAATATTTTGTTCAACAAAATGTCGGGTGGTCGTGATTAAACTGGAAATTCCTTTGACCCTCGAACTTGATTTTGGGTTTTCTTGAAGACCCTTTCCAAGATGAATCATGGCAACAAGAGAAGCCAAAATAGGTGGAGGCATGAGGGTTGCCTCTAATTCTTTAATTCTTTCTTTCAACTGGGCGTTCTCTCCTTCCATGTGTGTGATTGAAACATTGTGTGTCTCCTGTAACTCTATGAATGGATGATAATTTTGAAGGTAACATATCCCGTGTGTCAATGGTGGACCATAGCTTTCTGCTCTTACTTTTTGTGGTTCTTTCAAAAACTATTTTTTTAGACTCCTTATCAAAAGATGCATTTTTTACAGCAAATGTCTCCTCATCAGAAAATCTTTCATCATGGATCATGAGTGCATAGAAATGATGCACATTTTCTCGAACTGATACTTCAACATTTGGAAAAGTAATTTTTTCAATATCCACATCTAAGTCCATGTTATCCAATAATAAGTCATCTTCCTGAGCATGTCTCTCATCCCCTTCATGTTGTGAACTGGTTCTTTTTCTTTTGACCTTCAGTTTATGGGGATTCTCTAGGATCCCTTTAGAAGGGTTCCTATTTTCATCATCCCCTGAATTATTGCTCTATATTTTTCTTGCATAGGATGTTCCTGGTTGTGGATTTTCCTTTCTCAAGGCACTCCTTCTAGAGACAACTGGTGATTGGGAACTTTTTTCATTCGAGGGTCTAGCTCTTTCTTTATGATGCTTTGTTGTGCTTATGAAATTTTCTATAGCTTCTGAATTTATGTTATCTTCTTGATCACTAGGATGGTGACTGTCATTTTCTTATTCTTTACTAATGGTTGATTTTTAAAATGCAGGTCCAAGCCCAACTGAAAGAAAGTGATTATAAAAAGGTGTTTTGGGTCGAAACCCTTAATTTATTCTGCAAATTTTAGGTCAGAGTTCTCAAAACAAACAACATATTCATCAATTTTGGAAATTCCACAGAGAAGAATTTTGCCAAATTTCCATGGAAGAGGTATGGAATGCTTTTTCCTTTTATCAGACAATATATGGAACCAAAATTTGTATTTTTGGGATATTTCAATGAAAAAAAGTTTGTTAGATATATAATAGGGAAGGAAAATAAGTTTCTCAAAGGAGAAAAAAATCCTGATAATATTATAATCTTCCATTTTTTTCCAGAACTCCTCTTCCCTTCAAAAAAGATGCAGTTTCCAATGACAACCACGAAGTGTCTTCCCCAAATAAAAATTTCTTGAATTTAGAGACGAAATTTGAGTACACCTCATAAAAATGATGGTCGACCCTCTGTTTCCATAAGTCTTGGTACCACATACTCAGATCGTCCACTTTTATTTTAATTCTCCTTGCAATGTTTAAGCTCTGAAAAGTATGACAATATGTAATGGAAAATATCAAATAAGATGACACATAAAACCTTTTTCAGACTTGAAATTAGTGATTTGTGTAGTGATTTCATTTGATATTATATTCACCCAGTCAAAGATAGCATTTTCATGGACAACAAAATGTAATATGTACAATTCTAGTTGAGGAATTGTTTCTGTAGAATCCTGGCCAACAATTCAAGTAAATAACCAGGCGATTTCCTTATAGGGATACTTTAAATAACTCACCTGACTTCTCGATATGTCTTTAGGCATTGTGGTAGGGTAATGAAAATATTCCTGAAGAATCTCCAATCCATTATTCTTTCTTTTTAGGAAGTTTCCCACTTCCTCTCTTTTGTAGACCAGGTTCGGCTCTGGTAATTTCAACATTTCTCTAAATATTGAGGGTGCCAACAAGATGGAAGAACTATTTTGCAATGAAATAACTCTTATGTTTTGAATGAGCCTATTGACACACTAGGCGATGACGTCCTTGCACTCAAAGAATTATGGAACACACCTAGAAAGAACTATTCCTAACGTCCATACTTTTTTGTTTTCTCTATCCAACAATTTCAAGTAATACCAGTAGGAGCGCGACCAATGATAATTTTGATATTCTCTAGCAAAGAGGTTCAGGGTATCCCCATAGAATAATTTCTTTCTCATGGCTATCCCAACGAAGCTTGCCAATGTTTCTTGAGCTATTATTTTCCACAGTGAAATGAACTTGAGTCAGATTTCTTTTACGGAAACATTAACTCAAAATAACTATTAGTAGCCTCGGTAAAAAAATTATTAATTAACGACCACCTCAACAATAAATTTGGTAGTTGGTTCCATAGGGACAATAATAAATGTGACATAAAACAATGTGAAGGGATGGGTAATGGTGAAGCATCAGGGTTGAAGACTAGTATGAAAAGGTAGATATGAAAGTTCGAAGGTCCGCAAGTCCGAAATTCCAAAAGCATGGAATGGATAAGTATTGAAAAGTACCGGGTGAATAATGGAGAGGCTGGAAGTGTATGACGTGGGTCCGCAGGTCTAAAATCCTGAAAGTTTGAGACGCAAAATAAGTCTAAGTGTTTATAAGACTTATGCATAGTTGAATGGATGATAATGCAAGTGAAATAGTCCACGAGTCCAAAGTTCCATCAACGTGAAAATGGTTAAATATAGTAATTCCAAGAAAGGGAAAAGGAAGGGATAAAGAGAAAATAGGAAAAGGGAAAATATAGAAGGGGGGAAGAAAGGGTATTAAAAGAGGTGGGGAAAATAGAATAAGGGAGGGGGAAAAGAAAAGAACGAAAGGGGTTCAACACCTATTCACATGCTTCAGAATCTCGTTGTGGTAAATGCCCAAACAATGGAGGAGATATAAGGTGATCTCCACACACCCTTTTGGAGGATCAAGCTCCCAGATGGCCCAGCCTCCACCCTCCCTGTTATTATTCATGACGTCATGTTGACACCCCATCCAAGGTTCTTCACATGCAACTTAAAAGTATAGGAAAACTTCCTTTTGTAATTTCACATGCACTTAAAAAATACTTGAAATCCTGTGGCCATAAAATCGCTTATGTCATAAATTGTAAATCGCTTATGTCATAATGTTTAAAAATAACTCTTATATATATATTGGCCACATGATTGGAAATCATTTGTAAAAACTTTTCTTATTCTTCTTTTTGTTTTTTGTTTTTGTTTTTTGTAAATTCCATTGGAAAGAAAACCTGATCACATATCAACAAAAAAAACCAAAAAAAAACAAACAAACCTGACCACGGGCCGATGGAAACATATTGGTGACTTCACCTTGGCATCCATACTAAAAAGGACTAATCCATATATTCCAAAAGGGATAAATAATTATTATTTATTATTCATTGACATGATATGAGATACAATGACATGCATATAAATACAAATAGGGATGATAGGTCATATCCTTTGGGAAAAGGTATCACTATCATTATTATAATAAATATATAATAATGATTTATATGACTACTTAGTACAAAATAATTTATGCATTATTATATATGGGTAATATATTTTAGGTATATTACAAATCCTATCAACAATTTACATGCAATCATTATTCATTTGTACTATGACAATATTCACACACGAATAATGCAAAGAAAAAAGAGATCCGAATGATTTTTGGTGGGAGGGAATGATGGGAGGTGGTGATACCATTTTCTAGTCGAGATTATATTCACGCACTACCTAGTTCCTAGGCAAATTCTACATCATTATTGTTTTTAGGCTAAAATTTGTTACCTCTATAAGCAATATGAATTAAAGAGAAATGTCCCTCTTCAAAAAAAAAGAAGTATTTAATTTGTCCTACTTTGAATCCATTGAGTCATAAATTGATGTGGGATCAATATGGAAGGAATGAATTAAATTTTTTAAAAAGGGAATGGATGTTTGAAAAAATTAATGCACAAAGGGATTTTACCAAAGCAGAGAATACACTCTATGGTATCTTTGTTTAACTAAAGGTGAGAAAAAAATATACAAATACCCACAAAAACAGATTCAACAAGAGAAATACAATCAACGGTGGTGTTTAAAGCACAATGTACTAAGGATATCATGTTAATGGAATGACAATGTCAATCAAGAAGTTTAAATTTGAAATAGAAGTATAGGCCCGTCATTTTTAATGGCAAAGTGGAAGAGAAAAAGTAAAATTAGACAAAAATTCATGGAGTATTGTGTAAAGAAAGTGAGATTTAAGGAAATGTGTTGTGTAAATTTGACCCATTTAGGAGGAAATATTTGTAATTCTCATACATTGCATCCATATTGACTCTTCTAGGATGTTCTCTTTTCTTTAATAAGGTTCACGGGTAACTTCATAGAATACTAGTCTTCTTTAACTTGCATACAAGTTCATCAACCTCTTTTGACTAGGACCTTGATTAGTGTTGAATTTACTCTTAAAATCATTTTGTATCTCCAAGATACAAGTATGAAAGTATTTTGAGTCACCTACAAGCAAATCTTAAAAACCCAAATAAATTGTTTCATTTATGGATCACAACATGAAATTACACATAAGAAGTAAAATGAGGGATAGAAAATACTTCAATGCTTTATATATGCAAATATCCTTAAGGTAGGGTAACATCTTACAAGGATCATTTTATGTAAGGATCAACTCATGTTCACTTGCCTCTTCAAGGAGGAAACCTCCCAATGAGCTAAGCTCTTCAATATAATAATATTCTCATGCACACTCAATAAGGAGGACTACATATTTATTTATATCCTACCATATGTTAACTACCTAGTGGGTATCCTTTAATGAGGCCACATTACATTGATTAAATGATAACCACCTAATGGGGCCTTATTTAATAATAACTAGCATTGTGGACCCAATCCACATGACAATAAATGGCCACCATATTTTCCTACACTTATCTATAATGGGCCTATAGGCCCTTATTACAACCCTAGGGAGGATCCCATCATTCCATTCCCCTTTTATAAGTTTTTTCCTCAATGCTTGTACATATTATATACATCCATAAGTTTGGCTCCCATGTATGAGTGATCACCACAACGTTGAAGTAGTCTCAGAAGATTGTCCATAAACCTAGCTCCCATGTATGAGCGTTAACTAGAATGTTCAAGTAATCCTAGAATCTTGTCCATAAGCCAAGGTCCCATGTACAAGTATTAGCCTCAATGCTAAAGTGGTCTAAGCTCCATAATAAACATGGGTTTCATGTCCAAAATATACTCATATTTATTCCCAACTAATGATACCTAAGCTCATTGAAACATTGAGTGATATGTTGTAAATTCCCACCATGGCCATTTGGATCCAAATAAATATATCCATCTAGAGAAAACAAATTCTCCATATAGCAATAAAGGGATGGCTCTAAAAGGAAATCTATTATTGTACAAGAATCATATTGAAAATTGGTAGGCACTACATGTTGTTATCTTTCCTCCATGATTCTCTCTTCATATGGTGGATAAGATTCATAAAAAGGAAGATGGAAGTAGTTTTCTTCCCAGAAATGAAAATTATCTAGATACCAATCTTCACAAGTTTTTTCTAAATCACACTAGGTATATTTTTCTCATGTATACTCCTCATTGATAATATGGCTATACTCATCTTTAATGATGCTTCTATCCAATGCCTCCTCTAAATATTTTCATTATTCCTTTCCATGCTTCATTTATGCATGAATATGTTTACATTCTTCCATCATTTGTTTCCATTCCTCCCAAATTTCTCTTAACATGACCATTATTTGGTTATGCTAGGGTTTGGGGTGAAAATTTGCAAGTGATGTAACATCCAATATATTAATTGAACCTATATCATATAATATACCAAATAAAGGCCTCAAAAATTCTTTATCATATGGCATTGGTCTAGATACAATATAGGCACTCTATCAAAAGATATATGCTCTGTAATGCCCACGATTGTCACAAAAAATCCCTAAAAATAGTAAAATTCAAATCACAATATCTCCTTCATCTTAAATCCATTGTGAGATGATTTTTTTAATTGTATATTTTTTTAGGGTGTAAGGTCTCCCACGACACCCACTGAGCATGCATGCTCCATGGGAATATTTAGCGACAGAGCAGACGAAGAACACAAGGAAGAACTGATCAGTTGGGCGAATGAAGACATTTGGGTGTGAGCGGGAGCACCTTGGGTGCATGATGGTGATGTGCGACATCAAGGGGGCACAAACCTTACTTTCCTTAGAATGATTGATAGAGACTTAGGTTGTTTTTGGGAAAGAGAGGGGAAACTTGGGATCCCAAGGAGTGGACTTGTCTACCCTAGACAACATGGGAGCGCTAAAGAGGTTGGACAACCCCATATACACACCCATGAGAAGTCACTATAATCGACACAAAGAGTGCATAAGGCCAGAGGAGCATGCCCAAGGATGGGTGTAACATACCCAACCCCCTAAGTACCCTTTTTAGGGATGGGGTAGTAAAATTTCATTTTTTCCTCAATCATCTCAATACATCTTCTCGAGGGCACCATTATCTTCTGCTCATCAAGATCTTTCCAATGACTGCCACCATGCTCCAAATCGAGCCCTGGATCAAAATTTCTGGCCTTCCAAAGTTCTTGGCCCTCATTAGTTAAGTGCCACCTCACTGCCACGTGGTATCCACGTGGCTTACTAACCCATGTGTCATCCAACGTGGCATAATTGTGGCTCTGATGTGGCGCTTTCCATATGGCTCACCGACCCAAGATTTCGACTCTACAAAACTCCTCATCGTCATGATCAGGACTTTAATCCCACGGATACTCAAACACACCAACACTAAAATTTCGATGACGATCCCATACCGGGACTACACCAGATCCAACTATCCTTGGGCCGAGCATTCTACGACTCTGGTTGCATTAACGAACCTGTTAACCCTTAGAATTTTCTTTGGGTTGTATCAAAGAAAACCCCACGGTAACTGTTTCAACCATATTTAGATTGTATTATGACCTATACAACCAGAGAGGGCTCTCACAGATGTCTAATGATTGGTAATAACTGAAAGGATTCATCGATAAATGCACATAGGTCAGATTCTGCAATAGGACATGTTTCTTTTTTTTTTAAAGGGCTAGTAGGAAAATCACGAGGAATAAATAATTGGGAAATGGAGTCAACTTCTGAGATATATGTGAATATTAACATAGCTACGTATTCCTGAGGGAAAAGAGGAAAAACAAGAACATCTTTTCAACAATAAAAAGTATTTAGATGATGGCAAGACAGAAATAAGAAAATCCAATTACGAATGGGAACATCTAATAAGGATGAATTCTCAATTGCAACTTTAGAAGAAATAACATAAAGGCTGACTACAATGAATAGAGCACCTAACAAAGGGTGAATTCTGGACCTGCAATCATTAAAACACGATACCAACATTAACTGTATGAAGGGAGAATCTATTAAGGATGAATTCCAATCATTTACTCTTAGTTGTTATTAGAAGAAATAACAGAAGTGAAATTAATGTGAACTGGGGAAAACACACTGAAAGGGGACACCATGATGAATCTCTGCTATTATTTTGTTCTTGTATTAAAATTCATGAGAAATTACAGATTTTTCCAGCTACAAAGGAAGGCCTCTCTCCAGCCAGTCCAACCCCCAAGGGTCAAACCCATCTCTAATATTTTACCATGAAATATATAGCACTATAGGTCCTTTCCAGCTCACCATTTCGAACTCTAACCCCTTTCCCAAAATAGAAACAGTTACAAACATAAAATGACACATTTTAACTGACTTCCAACTTTTCAGGAGGCAAAATTCTAAAAAATAGGATTCAAAAATCCATTTGTAATTCTCAAACTATAACATTTGTGTAAAATAAGAGAATGGTTTTTGTAGGTAAGATCATTATAAAAAACAACCTCTCTCGGTTTCTTGAAATTCATCTCCAGCTAGCCGAAATACGTGTCGAAAAAACATGTCTCAAACAGGAAATCATGAAAACTGAAAAATAGGGCTCAAATATTCCTTCGAATATCCCAATCCATGAAACGTTTTTCAAATCAGTGAGAGGTTTTTATTATTTGGTTTGTCCTCGACAAACAAGTCTCAGTGATTTTCAAAATTCCTCTCCATTTGGTCAGAAAGTGATCTTGAAGTTGGCCACTAAACCAGTCATTTACGTAGCAAACCCTGTAGCTTGTGCACAGGAAAATCCTCTGCGTGACAAAATCCTATGTGCAACAAAATCCTCTGTGTGAGAAAATCCTCTACATGACAACATCCTCTGTACAATAGCATCCTATGCGCGACAACATCATCTGCGCAACAACATCCTCTGCGCGACAACATCCTATGCACGACAACATCTTATGCGCGACAACATCCTCTGTGTGACAACATCCTTGGTGCGACGAAATCCTCTGCACGATGAAATCCTCTACGCAATGCACAACAAATGAAAGAAGCAAAAGCCTTTGTGCAACAAACTTGCACAATGAGTATGATTTTGAAGTTTTCATTGATACCAATGACATGGAGTGTCATGATTGTTCCTTCTCTAACCTCATCAAAGGTGATGATGAACCATAATACCTTTTGACATGATAATCACCCTAACTTATGACTCATCTAGGAATACTTTGATTTTCCCAAGATCATGTCATGACTTTGAAAACTTTGGAAAAACCTCTAACTCTATCTATGAAAAGTATGGTGTTAACAACTGGCTCCAATGGGGATGTTATCCTCCCTGTGAGGTAGCAAAGAATAGTAGACCGGGTGCCTTATCCATTAGGTTGTTCCCAAACCATTGAAAACTTTTCTCTGACCTGTTATCTGTATCCGCTGAAAACCCAAAACTGTATATGCTCCAAACTGAAATCTGGAAACTAAGATGAAAATGAAAACTACAGATTGATGAAAGAAATGCTCGTAGAACCAAGCTTATTCATACTCCTAACTACCCTAATTTACTAAGAAAAAAGGCCAAATTGAGTAATCTCATATCTCCAATGAAGCCAGTCAAGCAAATGGTTTCTTGATTGCTGCTTTCTTTAATCTCCTCCAGTCATAAAGTTAAAATTGAAATATGACAAGTCATTCCACCATTTGAAATTGTCCTCATGTTCAAACATTACATAGCTCATTTCGATTGAAGATTTAAGAAGAGATGCAAAAGGATCCTTGAGAGTAGAAACAACTATCACTTCTTTATGACCAATAATGATATCATCTTTAAATGGTTCTTTTTGACTATTCACATTGTCTATGTCATAAAAACGTTTTTGAACAACTTTATTTCGATATGAGGCTTGTTTACTAACTGAAGATTCATTTTCTATTGGTAGGATGAACCTTGGACTACTAACCTTGGGCATGAGATCATAATGCTTGTAACAGTGAGCCATCGTAGCCTCATACCCTCTTTTATATTGTTCTGAATGAGTTAATAGTGATTCATCTATCTTTAATTCATATTGTTCTTGTTGTTGGCTAGAAAATTATTCAAAAGGAGATGAATCTTGGGATATCCTTTCTGTTTCTTGTTCTATCTCAAGCTCCGTAATAATATTCTGTAAACATTCTAACTTATCTCCTTGACTAAATATATGACAGGAATCCAAATAAGATTATAATGAAGAACAAATATCTCCACACCAATAATGCTTAGGAGACATATCAATCCAATTTCTTAAATTTTGAACAGAAACAAGGTCTGCTACCAACCTTCTTGTTTTGTTTTATGAAGTACCCGGATCGAAATCCAAGCTTTCCATTCTGAAGCCAAGAAACTCTTCATACCTCGAGATCTTTGAACAATGAAGTCGCCATGAAAACTTTAGCTCTAGATTATGATGCCAGTGGAATCACCTTCAAATTGATTTTCTGATGTGTGGAGTCGCGAGAGAATAAATACAACCAATATGTGCCTAAGTGTTTGTTGCTCTCAGACCTTAGAACTAAAACAATGTCGTTCTTCCCGAGGAAAATAATAGCAATCATCCTCGACAATAGCATCAAAATGTTAACACTCAAAATTTTCTTTGGGTTGTATCAAAGAAAACCCCAAGGTAACTGTTTCAACCAGCTTTAGATTGTATTCTCACCTATACAACTAGATAAGGCTCTCTCATATGTCTAATGACTGGTAATAACTCAAAGGATTCATCGATAAATGCACAAAGGTCAGATTCTACAATAGGACATGTTTTTTTTTGTTTTAAAAGGGTTGCTAGGACAAGCTTGAGGAAGAAACCATTGGGCAATGGAGTCAACTTCTGAGATATATGTGAATATTAACACAACTACGTATTCCTAAGGGAACAAAGGCAAAATAAGCACACCTTTTCAGCTATAAAAAGTATTTAGATGACGGCAAGACAAAAATAAGAAAATCCCATTACGAATGAGAGCATCTAATAAGGATGAATTCTCAATTGCAACTTTATAAGAAATAACATAAAGGCTAACTACAATGAACAGATCACCCAACAAAGGGTGAATTCTGGACCTGCAATCATTAAAACATGACACCAACATTAACTATATGAAGGGAGCATCTATTAAGGATGAATTTCGATAATTTACTCTTAGCTATGATTAGAAGAAAGAAAAGAAGTGAAATGAATGTGAACTAGGGAAAACACATTGAAAGGGGACACCATGATGAATCTCTTCTATCAAAACATTCTTTGTCTGTATTAAAATTCATGAGAAATTACAGAGTTTTCCAGCTACAAAGGAAGGCCTCTCTCCAACCAGTCCAACTCCCAAGGGTCCAACCCCTCTCTACTCTTGTACCATACAATATATATCACTATAGGTCCTTTCCATCTCACCATTTTGAACTCTAACTCCTTTCCCAAAATAGAAATAGTTACAAACATAAAATGACACGTTTGAACTGACTTCCTGCTTTTCAGGAGGCGAAATTCTGAAAAATCGGCTTCAAAACACCACTTTTAATTCTCAAAATGTAACATCTATGTAAAATATGAGAATGGTTTTTGTAGGTAAGATCGTTATAAAGAAAAACCTCTCTTTATTTCTTGAAATTCATCTCCATCTTTCCAGAATATGTGTCGCAAAAACATGTCCCAAACAAGAAAATCATGAAAACTGAAAAACATGGCTCAAATATTCCTTTGAATATCCAAATCCGTGACACATTTTTCAAATCCGAGAGAGGTTTTTATTATTTGGTTAGTCCTAGACAAAAACCTCTCGAGGAGTTTCAAAATTTCTCTCCAGTTGGTCAGAAAGTGATCTTGAAGTTGACCACTAAACCAATCATTTACACAGTGCGCCCTATAGCCTCTGTGCAGGAAAATCCTCTACGCAAGAACATCCTCTGCGTGACAACATCCTATGTATGAAAAAATCCTTTATGTGACAACATCCTCTACACGATAACATCCTCTAAGAGACAACATCCTATGCGCGACAACATCCTCTACACGACAACATCCTATGCGCGACAACATCCTCTACGAGACAAAATCCTCTGTGCGACAACATCCTCTGTGCGACAACATCCTCGGTGTGAAGAAATCCTCTATGCGATGAAATCCTTTGCGCAATGTGCAACACATGAAAAATCCTTTGTGCAACAAACTTGCACAATGAGTATGCTTTTGAAGTTTGTAATGATACCAATGACACGGAGTGTCATGATTGTTCCTTCTCTAACCTAATGAAAGGTGATGATGAACCATAATACCTTTTGACATGATATTCACCCTAACCTATGACTCATCTAGGAATGCCTTGATTTTCCCAAGATCATGTCATGACTTTGAAAACTTTGTATAAACCTCTAACTCTAGCTATGAAAATTATGGTGCTAACATACCTCATCTAGCATGTGGGTTATCTTCAACACCCCAACCAAAAGTTCCAATGACAACCCCATATCGGGACTACGACAGATCCAACTGTCCTTTGGGTGAGCATCCTACAATTCTAATTTTTTTAGTGATCCTATATAGCACAAGGACTAATGATCATCTCCCCACATTTTATTAAGGAAACCAGCAGGGTCCACATCTGATCTACAGTCATGATTATATCACGATGGATCATCGATTGGCGGTTGTTGTTAACCCCAAAATCTCTTCGTCATCAGTGTTTGTATTCCTTCCCAGAATATGGGCTAAGTTTAACTTCCCTCATTAAACGACTAGGATTTCCCTACCTTTGGATCTAATGGTTCAGATCACAGTCACATATCTAACAATTTAGATTCCTCTCCGGAACACACGTGTTCCTCAGCTGAATCCGTTGTTGACACCTGTCACTTCGACAACCACATTAGATGTCATGTTGGCACACCACATCATATTGATGTCATCACCCATTCTACAATCTATAAAGGGAACTTTGTGAATCTACGATGGAGATTTATTCTGACTTACCATCAATCAATGGATCTCATCGCATGGACGATACCTTTATCGTGGTCGGAATTTTTGGTCGACACATGACCTGGATAATATTTTTTAATTTACCTTGTGGGGTCCATGACATATCAATAGTTGTCATTTATTCATGGAAACCCTTTGATCAATGAATCATACCTTCCCTCAGAGTTTCTCTTGGCGGAGAGCCTTGTAGAGCCTGTAGTAGATCAATGGTTTTCGTTTCATCATGGACCTCTCCGGTTAATGATTTAGATATTCCCTTGGAGTTTCTCCTATCAGAGTGCCTGGTAGAGCCTGAAACAAATCAATGAATTTCATTTCATCACATCCCTCTCTAATTAATGACTCATATAGTCCCTTAGAGTTCCTTCGTCGAAGTGTAATTTTGTAACTCACTTTGATTAGTACCCTACGATGAATGGTCTGGATCTCTACGATGAATGGTAGATTCATCATTATTTCACACTATTGTGAATCCTAAGAGTATGATTTCTAGGAATACTTCATTCACTTTCTCTTTATTCACGTGTTCTTTATTCATGTGTTCTTCATTCACCTTCTCTTTTTTTCTTTCTTTCTTCTCCAAACCTTATTGTTCCTGATGGAGGTATCCATCATTATTATATAATCATGAGCTATGTGTCCATAGTTTTGAAATTTGTAAAATTCAATGTTGTGGTGGGCCACATAAACATTTCTTGCTTGAACATTTCATCCACAATATCTAAAATCTACAACTTTATGTCCAAATTTATTACAAGCAAAACAATAACCATAAAATAAGCGTTGATACCTGGGAGTGAATGATCTTCCTTGTGATGTAGTGTTTTTGAATTCATGCATTGGATGATCAAGATATTCTCTTATGTTGTTTCCTTCACAATGATTGAAGTTTATTTGATACCTGGAGGTAGAAGGTATTTGAAATATGTCTCTTCTATATTCATTCATCTTTGACACTTGTTTTCCATGGTTCCTTCCTTTGAGAATGTTTGCTTAATTCTTAGCCTTCTCTTCATTCTTCTTTTCCGGCAATTTGGAACTCTTCTCTTCAAATTTAATTACTGGTTGTGTGGATTTTCCTCTCTCTCGTACTTTCTTGTTGGGATTGGTATTTTAATCTTCTTTACATGAGGTCTCACCAATGTATCTACTATAGGTTTTATTGAATGGTGTCCTTTGACAGCAGATAATATCTTCCAGTACTTCAGAGCTCTTCAATTTATTGTTGAGCTTGTCAACTTCAACCCTTAATGTAACAACTTCTTCTTCAAGCTTCTCACAATATTCTTCCTTCTTTATCATCTGGATCTTCATAACTTATTTCATTCTCTTTGATTCTTCAAGTTGGGTCTTCAAGGAGATGGTATCTTCTTCAAGTCTTCCTTTTTGTTGACTAAATTCCGCTTCAATATTGTTTAATTCCTCATATTTTTCCTTAAGATGGCTTGTCAAGATTGTGTTTCTCTTCTCTAGTTTCTTTCTTTGTGATATGATTTCATCTTCCAAAAATTGTTTTTCTTTCAACTGATCCTTGAGATTTTCTCCAATCACTTTGGCTTCTTCCATTTGAGATTTGAGATTTATGATGAACTATTTGACTTCTTCAAAACCTTCCTTTAGCTTGATCAATTCTTCCTTTAGATACTTTTTTTCCCTCCTTTCTTTTCTTAGCTCACTTAAAGAACTGATTATTTCAGCCTCAAAATCCATTATGCCTTCTTCTAATATTCTTTTGGATCTATCTGACATGATGTACATTTTTCTTCTCATTCCATCTCAGTATCTTCTTCATCTTGATCAACATGCTATGGCTCTATGATAAGAGGATTTTCCTTATATTAGAGATTATGTAGCTTATCCCAAATCTCTTTGGCTGATGAAAATTTTCCCAGTTTGTATTTTACTCAATCATGTAATCCTTCCAAGATGAAATCCATTTCTGTTTTGTTATTTATTTTCAATTCCTTCTTGACTGCAGTCTTTGGTTTCCTTGAAGCAACGTGTCCTGTAACAACTGACTTCAAAACATAAATTCCATGTGCGTGTAAAAAAATTTCATTCTTATATTCCACATCTCGTAATGTCAACCATCATAACCATCAAATATTGGTATTTCATTATCTGTTTATCTATTATCCGTTATCTACCTTCAAGTAGTTAGATTGATTCTTGAAGGAACTGCTCTAATACCAATTGTTGGAATATTCACCAACACTGAGGGGGGGTGAAACAACATTGAGCACTTTTTACCAATTTCAATCACAACATTAAATTATCAATGATTCCATTCACTTATGATTTCATTTAACATATCATAAACATATAACCATAAACAATGCATCACATCATACACAATACACCAATATTTTACGGGGAAACCCAAATGGGAGAAAACCACAAAATGTTTTCTTATATATCAAATATTACATTCATAGGAAGCACCAACTTCCAAATTCTCTAGCACCAACTAGAAGGAGGCTCCAAAACCCTATTTACATGCTCCAACCTGAAGGAAGCTATAAACCCCTATATTGTCTAGCTCCAACTGGAAGGAGGCTCCAAAACCCTATTTACATGCTCCAACCTGAAGGAATCTACGACTCCCTGGATTCTCCAGCTCCAACTAGAAGGAGGCTCCAACCCCCTAATTTATAGGCTCCAACCCCCTAATTTATAGGCTCCAACCTGAAGGAAGCTCCAACTCCCTAAGTTCTCCAGCTCCAACTGGAAGGAGGCTACGACCCCCTGATTTACATGCTCCAACCTGAATGAAACTCCAACTCCTTGTATTCTCTAGATAAACCAGAAGGAGGATACAACCCCCTTTCATTTCCCCCTCCTTTCACCCTGAAATATAAGTGTAGACTCAACTTGTCACCGACACAATCATTGATAATAAACCTCTCACTGATAATCAATTTGTCACTGATAATCAACCTGTCAACCTGTCACTGTCCCTGTCATTGTCTCTATCTCTTTCACTATAACTATCACTATCATTTCCATTGATACCGATATATTATCATAAACATAATAATCAACTAAAACCATATCCACTCACATAAATCATATAACAACATCAAAACATATGCCCAACATCAAGCATCCAAACAATTTTCCAAGATATACCTCATGCATGTGCCATATCTTTAATAAACCATGTGCCAAGATATGCATCAAACATTTACCATAACATCCATCAACCATGTACAAATTTGTGTACCATAACATGTAAACATGTACTAAAGTACATCTCAAACCATGTGCTCAATATCAAATATGCTCCTCAAACCATATGCCAAAATCATGCCTTAAGCATGTGCCAAACCATCCAAGATATTCCTTAAGGATATACCATAACCATCAAAATAGAACACATAGATAGCATACATTTAGTCATGTAGCAACCTGGGGTATGTGATCACAGACCTATAATGAATAAAGGTCTAAAACGTTTACTTAATATTATTCAATATCTTCTCTGGCGAGTCACCAAAGATTTGAAGAGAGGTTAACCCTTTTTTCCCCAACAAAATGTAACATAATTTTTAAAGCCATCAATTCAAAATAGTTATTTATCCATGGAACTAGTCCCATTTTTTTTTATGTTGAAATAGTAAGAATATAAAATATGAAGGAAAACACCTCCACCACATAACTACCCCTTGTTTTGAGAGGCACCGTCAAAATAGTAGCACAACCGAGAGTGATCCACTGGTTCTACCTCCACATACCTTACCGAGGGAGAATATTTTCCTTGAGGGAAGTATGAAAGGATGTTGAGGCTTTGAACAACCACAAGTTCAGGAATGGAATATCTATCTTTGAAGATAGCATAATTCCAGGCCAACCACACTCCCCAATTTATTAACAGTGGGAGATCTTTTATATTATAGTTTTTTGGATCGTGCACCCATGATCTCCAGGCCTCTTCAATATTTTTTCCTTTCCAACTACAATCCTGACTAAGAGCTATAGAAAATTATGTCCATATATGTTGGACAAAAGGGAAAATGAGGAAGAGGTGAATGATAGATTCCTCAGTAGCCTTACAGAGTGTACAACATCATGTACCTTCCAAGCCTCCATTCTTCATTCTGTCCCATGTTGGCACCTTGTTTCTAATCAAACATCGTAAGAAAATATGGGATTTTCAAGGGAATTTTATTTTCCACACCCATTTCCACCACCAAGAGGGTTTCTAATGTACAAGGTCTATATTTATTCAAGTCTAACTTGCTTTTGGTGTATAAACCCCATGTGGATTATGTTTCCATACTATATCATCCTCATTAGTAATACGAATGTGACCTATTTTGAGTGCTTTGATATAATCAGTCCAGATGTCTACATATCCCTCTCCCAAACCCATATGTAAGGAATCATTCAACTCTTGACCCCACATTGTGTTTCTATCCATGTCGACAATCTGATCAAGGTGGAAAAGACCTTGATCATGGAGATTTTCGATTAATGCTCAGGGTAGGAGGTATCCTCTGCAACTGCCCAGTCATGGATCCATCCCAATTATGACTTTGGTTCCCTTTCTTACCTTCCTGACCAATCCTTCCCCCACTATTGAAAAGTATTTTACAAGTGCCTTCCATATAATGGTGCAATCTGATGTTTCCTTTAGGGGACTTCTTATCCATTCTTCCAATGAATCCAAACTAATATACTTCTTGGTTACCAATTTTGTCCAGAGGCTTTCTGTGGTAATAAATTTCCATCCCACTTTGGCTGTGAGAGATTTTGAGAAGAGATGAATTTTTTTCAGGCTCCAATCCCCCAATAACTTTGGGGCTGCTAACAAATCCCATTTAACCCACAAAAAGACAAAGTGGTCCTTTTGGCCCACCCATAAGAAACAAAAATAGCTCCGACAAATCTTCTCCAATGTTCCTTTTGGTACCCAAGCTCAAGAAATCCAATACATTGGGATGGCTTCCAAAACTTACTTAACTAAGACCAATCTCTCTACTCTAGAAAGCCAATGAAAATTCCAAGACTTTAATCTCTTTTCTATATTAGCAACTAGCCAAGCCCAATCCTCCTTTTTGTAGCTATTAGGTTTAAGAAGGAAGCCTAAGTACTTCAAACTTTCATAAAAAATAAGAAGCTCATATGGGGAAAATTCCTTATAGACATCTATCTCCTCATCATCCATGAGATGGGAAGAAAGGGTATATTTTTTACTGTTTATCTGCATTCGAGTAGCATGAAAAAATAGTTCCAAAATTGTGCTAAGTTTCTCTACATCTCCCCTCATACCACTGTAGAAAATCAATATATCATCCACAAATATAAGATGTGAGATCCTTAAAGTAGGGGAAATGGAAATTCCTTGGAACTAACCTCTGGATTTTGCTTCACCTATGGCCTTGCTAAGCCCTTCCACCACCAGCAGAAAGACAAGAGAATATGAGGGACATCCTTGTCACATACCCTGTTCTACAGAGAAGAAGGACGTGATTTCTCCTTTTATGATAAAAACAAAGGAGACAGAAGAGATACAACTCATGGTCCAATTTATGAAAGGAATTTCAAACCCCAGATGAGTTAGAAGCATCCGCAAGAAAATACAACTAACTCTGTCATAGGATATTGAAAGATCAATCCTGATTATTGTCTCTTTTGTCCTCCTAGATTTTATACTATGTAAAGCCTCGTAAGCCACTCCTATGGCTTCATGTATCCATATGCCTTCAAAAAATGTGAATTGTTCCTCGGAAACTGATTTTCAGACAAAATCTTTTAGTCTTCTACTGATGATATTAGATACCACCTTGTAGATATTGTTGCATAAGGAAATAGGCCTAATGTCTTCAAGGGTATGTGGGTTGTCCCTTTTGGGGATACGATAAATGAATGTGGAATTTAACGAGGAGTGAATATATCCATTTATTCGATATTCCTCAATAAGCTTGAGAATTCTGTTCCCAATAAGGTCGAACAATCCCATAAGGAAATCCATTTACCACCCATCTGATCCAAATCTCTTATCTTTTTGGAAGCTATGGAGTACCTCTTTGATCTCCCCTTCATTAACCTCTTCCATGAGTTCCATATTGTCTTCCTCGTCCATGAACCTTGGAAAATAGAGGGCCATATCCACGATAACATCTACCGTGACTCTCCCCTCAGATTTTAATATTTTTTTAAGTTTTTGGTACCCAGTTGCGCCAAATAATAAAAATAAGAGTACCAACTACCAATTGATTCCTTAAGACTCCAAATGGTATTTTTCATCTTCCTCCCTATTGCATAATCCTGGAAAAATTTTGTGTTCTCATCCCCACTGTGCAACCACAAATATCTGCTCTTTAATCTCTACTCTACTTCTTTTGCCTCCAGGAGTTTCCTTCTCTTCTTTTCTAGTGCTAATAGAGCCTAATAGAGCATCTCAAGGGTTGAAGGTCGAGGTATGGTTTTTCTACGCATCCCTCCTTGAGTCACCCAACTCTTGGAAGGGCATCCAGCCCATGACCCATTTATGAGGCCGCAAATCTAAATGTCGCACTTTGACCGAGGTACCTAGTGACCAAAATTTAGGACATCTACCTAGGTGGATATTGTGGGATGCAATCACACCTTGATCAGATTTTGTGTGGCTATTGGAAAATATCACCATCTCTTTCGGGATATGCACCCTCTACCCCTCATTATAACTGATTATTTCAACCTTCACTAGTTCCTCTTCTGGTGGCTTCAAACCCCACTGTTGAGTGCTCTTGGAAGGCCCAGTGCTATTTGAGAGGAAGGATGATACGTATTTTAGGACACGAGCATTTGTTTTTATTTTCATCCCCCATGCAGAAAAAATCCACCTATCCACATGTTTGCTTATTTACAGTTGATTTATGTATGATTCTCATTTGATTACATGCAATTGTGAGTTACACTATCTTGTGAAGGTCAAAATTATACAAAACGCTTGTTAATTTATTGCTCCCTTGTCACCATTTGCACACATTCACTTTGCTAGTAGGAAACCATAGGGGACCCGCATAATCCCCATCATTCCAGATGCTTGTTGAATCTTCCTCCTATTCTAGAAGGAGTTCCTAGTCTTGCCAACTCACCAAATCAACCATCTCACACCCCTGTGAGTGATACTATTTTGGGATCATCTTTACTTGGTTTCACTTTTCTTGGGTCCAATTCCCAAGGCTATCCATCCACTAGTTCTCCTTCACAAGGAGGTGGGGGGAAAACTTCTTCTCAAAGGAGAAGTACAACCCCACCAAATCTCTCTCAAGGGACAGGTCCACCACCTGCTCACATGATGGTTGGAACTAATCCTCCACCAAATCTCCCTATGCCATACTTGGAATCCCTTAACATTATTGATTTAACCAAACTCATGAATTCTCCCATTTTGCATGATCCCACTTGGCCCAATATGCTTACCAAACTACCTTCAAATATTCCAAAGTTCGAAGGAAAACAAGGGGATTATTCCACCAACCACGTTATGACCTTCCACTTATGGTGCTCTTCAAACAACATCATGGATGATTCCATCCACTTAATGTTGTTTCAACGAACTCTCATGGGTTCCTCAACCAAATGGTATGTGGACGAAAAATCAAGTCCCATGTGACCTTTGAATCATTGGCCAAGGAATTTTTGTCCTTTTTCCAACTACCAGTTCATCATGATACTGGCTTAGAAATTCTCTCAGAGTTCAAACAAACTACTACTATCCATATATCTGATCACATCCATGAATGGCGTCGACGTCATAGTTTGTGTAAAGTAGAAACCACCAAAGAACAATGTCTTGATTCATTTCTCAAATCACTCATCTTTGTTATCACCAAGGATGTCGCATCCACTTTTCCTCAGTTAGAAGAGGAAGCCATCAGCTAGGCTCAATATTTTGACCTCATCTATGCTCAATCAGGTTACTTATACACAGTGTTACCTAATGCACCCAGACCCATACCATTTGGACAAGACACACCTGGGATGTCCCACACTGTGGATGGGTTGATTGGTTCCATGACGCACCACAACCCTTACAGCCAACCATCACCTATTTATGGTGCACCTCAATATCCGCAACCCTATGGAGGGCCATCTTATTACCCTCCCCCAACTTACCAACAATCATATCATGTAGTTCCCCCTCAGTCATTGGGGGGACCCCACCTGTACCCCAAATACATACAGTCCCTCAATCAAGTGCGGGTGCACCCCCAACCCTTACATGTGACCATAACAGTTGTGGAGGTACTTCAACTTCCTATACTCCATATGGATCGACCCCCAAAAACAATCCATATTTTCCATTTCTTGGTCCTCCACAACCAGTTGCTCCTCCACAAGGACACCCACATGCCGACGTTAATTTTGTTGAGCCCTCTCCCATTTAACAAATTCAGGATTTTTAACAATTGAATATGGAAAATCCATCACATTAGCTGAATAATTCCAAGAATAAAGGGAAAAACCGAAACAATAATAACCTAGGACCAGGAGGAAATAACCCCCAAAAAAACCATCCCACCGGGGACAACCAGAATCATGACAACCATAACCCCCAAGGGGACAAAAACAACAAACGCCTAGGGAATAAAAACAACAATATTAGGACAAACTTCCCTTGCACTCTCTGTGGAGAGTATGGACATTAAACTCACCATTGACCCCAAATTTATGATTTCAAATGGATCAAAGAATCAATGAACGCGCAACGTCCTCCAGCGTCGCTTTCCCCTCAGAAGGCCCCACAACAATACTTGCAACAACCACCTCTGGCTATTTTGAAAAACCTTATTCCACACCAAGATGTGATGAATAACCAACAGGAGGTACACCCTCCTCCACCCAAATTGGGGTAGTATCAAAACCCAGGTCCCATTCCACTCGAAAATCCGACTGATCGCAACATCCTCCTTACCAGCGAAGAAGAAATTCTTCTGCAAACATGCAGTTGCCAGTATGGTGTTCCCCCTTAATCTACCCCAACCACCTCAGAAATGACCCCAGCTACAACTAGACCACCATTGATGATTCCACTCCCTAACAATGAACCAAACCCTTGTATACCATGTATGTCGTTACAACGGAACGTACATAACCCTCATGCTAGGGCAACCCATAACTATAGTATGATCGGTGACTTAGCTCATTCTCCTTCAGCCATGTTTGTATTGGAGGCCCTCTAAACCTGTCAGACTCAACGGAAATACTTTCTTTCTACCTTGGGGGCAGTCGACCTAGCTAATACTAGACTCATCACCTTTGATCTAGATAGTGGAGAGCCACGTCTCCCCGCCCTGGTAGCTTTTCAGATACTAGTTAAGATCTGGAACATCACAGTTCATTGATGTATCATCGATGAAGGTGCATCCACATGCATCATGTCCAAAGTAGTATGGAAACATCTTGGCTCACCTGAGCTAGTACCATCTCCCATCACCCTAAGAGCATATGATGGCCGACCATCGTCTCATGAAGGCCTCTTCCAAAATGTCTCCATAGAACTTGGGGGAAAAACCATCTTAATCAAAATTGAAGTTATCGATGCTCCACTTGATTACAATATCTTGTTTGGACATAGCTACATGTATTCTATGAAGGAAGTGACTTCTTCTGTGCTTCAAATGATGATGTTCCCCCACAATGGGAAAATCATCACCATTGAACAAAATACACATTACGAGCCTAATCATTCTGCCAACATTGATAACATTCTTCCTCTTGTCCGCACTAGCTCTGATGATTATTTGGTCATCAACATGGGTCCTGACATTTTCAAGGACCTATCTTTGATGGGGGAATCTCATGGAGCACCACCCCTCCTACACCCTTCGACACAAATGTGTGTAGTATCTTATAATGGAACCAATATCGGACCCAATGCTCCTCCCATTGAGGAAACTCCCCACATCAAAGTTCCACCAGTTGGAGAACTATTACCTCAGTAATTTCGTGAGAACCCCAATACACCACTTATCCTAGACACCCCCCCCCCCTGTAGGGGAAAATCCCAGTTTGGGAGACAGTACCCCAAGCCATTACGCAAATTCCCTTCTTCTACCCCCCACCTAGACTCCAAGCATTCTAGGTAGTTGCAACCCTTACCCTTCCTAATATGGTACTTGCAATCCCTGTATGGTATTTGCATCCACCCACGATGGTTCCTCAACCATCTCTCCCTCCTTAGACGAAGGGAATATCGATGTAGATCCTAGTTCAAGCTCCTCCCACACCACCATCACCCCTAACTATTGGCACCCTTGCCACAGTTAGGGGAAAAAGAGAGAAGAAAGAGCCCATAGCTCCACTTCCTCCCCAAGTTCAACCTCCTTGTGCCCTATGTGAAAGAGAAGGGAACCCCATTAATCGATGTCCTACTCTTCTCGAGTTACGCAATCTGATCCAAATTCCCAGAGAAACCACATTTCTCGCCACTCCACCAAGTGCATCCACTGCTACTACGGAGTCCTCCACTACAAGCAATAAAGGGTTGCGAACCAAATTCGTTTATGCCATCTGTTCGGAATATGGCCATTGCACTCAACATTGCCTAGCTCTATCTCAATTTCTCCAAACGTTAGCCATAGTACACCAAACATCTTGGCCATAGCCCTCTCAACCACCCCTTACTGAAGCTCACATCACTGATATTTGATATATTTCATCATCATTCCTTGTGCGAATGAGGTACCCTCCACAGTATCAGAAAATTCACTTTATGTCTTGTTGTTGCAAGAGTTGACTCTAGGCTGTAATAGAGCCAAGCCTTAGCACATTTTAAATGAAATAATAAGATATCACTTGGAAATTTACTTGGGTTGTTGCAAGCCAATCCCTGAAAATCGATTTAGAGTGTATTTCTGACCTAATACACTCAGAGAGGGTTCTCTCAATAGCCAAGGGATCTTTACTTAAGAATATTTCAGTAATCACAGTAAGAAGGCCAGATTTCTTATCAGACAAGATTTTTTGATAAGGTTTGTGGTTTCAAAGATTTGAAAAGACCTATTGGGTGATGAAGTCAAGTGAAAACCAAATAAAAGAGATAATAGCAGTGATCGCATTACTTTTGGAAAATGAGGCAAAATAATCCTATCTTTCAGCAATCGATAATCATGATATAATAGAAGAAAAAGAAAAAGACCATTACAGTGAAAGCATCTAACAAGGATGAATTTCCACTGCAATTTTAGAGGAGAAAGACTGAAGGCTAATAACTAGATGCAGAGACTTATCTTGAGTGAATTCTGACTATTCACCATCGAAACGCAACACATATCAACTGTGTGTAAGGAGCATGTAAAATGAATTCCAAACAAATTTTAACTCAGTTGATAAAGGAAGAGATAGACAATACGACAATGGCAAAACAAAATACATACTGAAAGAATCGACTGTGATGAATCTCACAATATCAAGTGAATGCATCTCTCCTATATTACTCCATTCCAGGTTTTCAAAATAACTCAGCTTTCAATAGGAGCCCTCTTCAAAAGAAGTTCCCCCCCCCCCCCTCTCTCATGTACAATCAATCCTCAATATATATAACTCTTCTATCTTGAAAAGATGAATCGTCATCGTAGGATTCTAACACCTAACTGATAGTAAACTAATTATTAACCGTCTTTAACAGTAATATGAACTGATTTATGTTAAAAGCACAAATAATTCCTAATTTCTAGCGAGCATTCTATAGCAGTGCATGCATTTGATTCGCCTTCACACGCACGAGTTGTAGTGATGTCCATTAAGGGACACATGTTCCTTATCTAAGGAAATCTCTATTAAGTCTGGAGCCAATCTAGTAAGCCTTGGGTTGTCTGTCTAATCTTGTCCTTTTGAGGAGATTGTCGATTAAAGTTTTGAATTCTGATAATTGCTATTAATTTTACCCAGCTGCATGGAGATAAATCAGAGGCAACTTGGGAGTGGAAGAATTTCCTTTCCTATATAAAATGGAATTTTCACAGTGATCCTCGGTATTAAACAACAATGCAAATCACACCTTCATAACCTCTGCAACACAAAGATCACTATGGGCACATCTTCCCAGTGTTGCTCCTTGCTATCCATGTGCGACTACAACTATTGGGTTTATAATTTACAAACGGAACCCTACCCATTGATGCGATGAGTGTGAATGGAACCATGATTTCGGGCTTTGGGCTTCGGATGAAGTGGCATATTGACGTTCTTCAGACAATGGTCAAAATCCCAAAATAGCGTGGTTTAAATTTTGTGTGGGTGCTCTTCGTGGTATTTTGTGCATGCGGCCTGTGCTACCATATGGAGACGGTAGTATCCATAACTCGGCTGAGAGCTTCCATGACTTTGGTGGCTAGGAATATTAGGGTTAAAGTAATGTTTGATATGTTCACTTTATTGACCATAAGATCCTTGCAAATTTCAACAATCTTCCAGGCTAAGGAATCAATACAAGAACTTGAAGACACTGTAAACTTTGAAACAATTCATCCATGATCCTTTCAAATTTTTCCAAGAATGCATCTCACCTTGGACGTGCTGCTTCCATGTAGGGAATATTTTCATCATTTTAATCACAAGCCTATCAAGTTGCCTGCACATTTCTCCATGTAACTTAGCATCGTTAGCAACTGACAAGAATTGCTCTATAGTAGCATCCATTGTCCCTATCCATTTAAAAGGTAGAGTCAAACTACATTACTTTAACATACAACCTCGACAATAAATGGATGAGAGTCCTATTGTTGCGCCAAGGAGCTCCTGCCCTGCTTTAAGAATTTCTGATTGCGATTTCTTGATATTGTAAATTTCCTTTTTTCTTATTTAACAAGTTCAAATGCTCTGAAATAAAATCCTCTACTACCAACAGAAATTGATCCTCCAACAGGAAAGGATACTTTGCCAAATCTCAAGAGGTAGCGGAGGAAAAGTTCAAAGATTCCAAAAGAAACTGGACAAAGTAGTCATGTGACTTTCCTCATTCAAATCTTTGTGGTGGAAAACAAGTAGAAATAAATTATACACCATTTGCTTGGCTTTGTGGAAAGAATGACATATTAGAAGCATCTGTATATTGCAAGTGTTATTGTGCCACATTTAAAATAGAGATGTTACACTTACAGTGAGAGACCTCGAACACGAACTTTCTTCCAAAAAGGCCCTGCAATGTCTTCAACAATATGATGCAAGTTAGAGATAATTTGGAGTTGAGATCCCTAGTTGATTAATAAGATTGATGCGATCCTCAAACACATTCTGGATAAATACATTGAGTAGAACAATTTCCAACATCTGTTACAACATAGGCTCCATCTAGGGATGGTACTTTCACGTAAAGCGCCAAGAACATTAGACCACGTGCCTTCATCAATTGGGAAATCAACAATCGTCCTCAAAAACTCCGAACCTCATCACTAAGCGCTTGTAGTGATCCGAGCAGTGAATGAATTCGACATTTGAGACCAGTGGAGTCGCCAGCGAAAACATGTAGAGTCTACAAACCAAGGAGTCGCCAGGTGAACAATCACATCCAATCGAACGCCTATCCCTTGTTCACCATCAAGAGATAGAGCCAAACCTTTTTCGTATCCCAGGGAAGGTAACATCATCCTCCGTCCCTAGCAGCGGCACCATAAAATGTTGTTGCAAGAGTTTACTCTAGGCTATAATAGAGCCAAGCCTTAGCAAATTTTAAATGAAATAATAAGAGATCACTTGGTACTTGACTTGGTTTGTTGCAAGACAATCCCTGGAAACTAGTTTAGAGTGTATTTCTGACCTAATACACTCAGAGAGGGTTCTCTCAATAGCCAAGGGCTCTTTACTTAAGAATATTTCTGTAATCACAGTAAGAAGGCCAGATTTCTTATCAGACAATATTTTTTGATAAGGTTGGTGGTTGCACAGATTTGAAAAGACCTATTGGGTGATGGAGTCAAGTGAAAACCAAAGACAAGAGATAATAGTAGTGATCGTATTACTTGCGGAAAATGAGGCAAAATAATCCTATCTTTCAGCAATCAATAATCATGATATAATAGAAGAAAAATAAAAAGACCATTACAGTGAAAGCATCTAACAAGGATGAATTTACACTACAATTTTAGAGGAAAAAGACTGAAGGCTAATAACTAGATGCAGAGCACTTATCTTGAGTGAATTCTGACTAGTCACCATCGAAACGCAACACATATCAACTGTGTGTAAGGAGCATGTAAAATGAATTCCAAACAAATTTTAACTCAGTTGATAAAGGAAGAGATAGAAAATACGGCAATGACAAAACAAAGAACATACTGAAAGAGTCGACTGTGATGAATCTCACAATATCAAGTGAACACGTCTCTCATGTATTACTCCATTCCAGGTTTTCAAAATAACTCATCTTTCAATAGGAGCCCTCTTCAAAAGAGGTTTTATCCCCCCCCCCCC